>JAAMPD010000004.1:0-179320 GCA_025266255.1 Trissolcus basalis
TTTTTTAAGTAAAACTCCGTACCGTTAAAAATAATAACAAAACTTGTTTAGAACAAACAAAAAAAAAAAAAAAACTAGATTACCAGAAAAGATATAAAAAATTGTTATTGAGATTAGAAATTGGTACTTTTTGTAGTTTAATTTGAGCTTATTTCTAATGTTTTTTTCTTGGTAGGATGAGTGTTGCCATTAACAATTTCGCAAAAACAAAACAAATCTAGGAAAAAAAGATGATTTTCTCCTCGCAAAGCGAGTAGAGTTTAAGAAAAACCATGAGGCTAATGATACAATTAGGTACACGTACGGAACACGGGACAGCCATAATTTCATAACTCAAAATCCACATTTTCCATTTAATTCAACGAAAAAACAATCATTACACACACTTTCCTCCCGTTTTCTTTTATCTTTTTTTCTATCCCCATCATTACTCTGAAACATACGAATTTACTGAAATGATGTAGCATAGCACAACAAATGATCAGGTGAAAAAGTTGACGGTTTAAGTTGGTGAAGTTAAATTGCAAAAAAAAAAAATTAACAAGAAACTGATTATGTTAATAATCTTTTCTCTCATCCGAATAAAACAGATGTCAGGACTAAAAAACTTTTATATAAAATCAATAAAGAAATTGCGCTTTCACAGTCAATTACATCGTCATGAATAAATAAATTCCCCAACAATTTCGCATCTTTGAAAAAAAACTTAGTTTTCAAAAAATAAACGAAAATAAAAAAAACAAACAAACAAAAAATAATCACAAAACCATGCAATAAACGAACAGCAACAAATAAATGCAAATGAGCACATTTTTCAAAACAAGATAATATAATTATAAAAAAAGAACGGAAATTGTTAAATAGAAAATGAATTGAATTTTGATATGATTGCTAATTTTTAGTAAAATAGTATTGTGTTACTGGAAAAATAATAATGAATAGGGAAAAAAGGTGTTTGATAAAAGGTACGAATAGTTGGATAGAAAATAAAAGCGTTTGGCGTTAATTAGCGAGAAGAATGAGTATGTAAGAGCGGCGGGGGACTGAAAAAATGCGCGGATAAGAGGAAGACGGGCGTTGTGGCGGTGGCGCGCTCGAGGTCCGAGAGAGTTTTACGTACGGTCGTACCACTGAAATGAAACTACAAGCTGGAGAAAGTGAGAGCGCTCGACATAGTATACGGGAGGCACGAAAAGCCAACCGCGTTCGATCGACTCCTCAGGCAGAAGATGGTGTATAGACACCAACGAGACGCCGTCGCTTTCTGTAAGGTCCAGAGCGAAGCTTAAACAACAACGCGGAGAACGCTCCGCGTTGCGGGCGACGGCTTTTGGCTACCTATCCAAATTCATTTCTTCACCGCGCGTTCAAATCGCCAGTTCGTGTGCTGAAAAAAAATTAATAAAACGAAATAAACAAAGCTGCAGTGGTAAAATAAAAAAAAAAATTGTGAGTGATGGCAGCCAGGAACTGAGAGCTTTGCAACGCGAGTGGTTCTGCGATGTAAATCAAAATTTGTGTTTCGTGGTGCATCTTTTTTTTATTTGTTCTGGTGTATCTGCCTGGAAACAAGGGCTTTTTGAAAATAAAAGTTATGTGTCATGATCAGGTGACAATTTTCCTTGACCGAAAAGATTGCACCCGCACGAGATCGTGCTTTTGAATTCGGAAGAACCAGGGAGGCAAATTTCGAAGGAGTCGGTAAGTATATTGAAAATGCATTTCTTTCTTGTTTCATTAATTCAATTATTGAAATTTCTATTTTCAAATAATTTTCTCTTCAAATTTATTGCTAATTTGGTGTGTTTCTATTTTTCATTTGTGAATGAATGATTGGTTTTTGGATAGAAGAAAAAAAGATTGCGCACAACAAGTAGAATTGCAATAATCTGGAATGGGTCCAGAATTCGAAAAGCGAGTTTTCTCGCGACGACGCGAAACCAATTTCTATTTCACTATAACTTATTTCGCTGACCAGTAACAAGTGCTCAGATTGCTTTCCTTGCAAATATGTTGGCTCGTTCGTATGACGGTTTTTGGTTATTATTGTCGCCGTTTTTATACCATTGGATAGAAAACTGTTTGAACAAAAATCATGCGCGTGAATTATCATATTATAAACTTTCTCCATGTGTTCGCATACATGATGTATCTTCGCGTGAAAATAATTGTCCCGCGATTACCAACCGCGGTCCTTGCATTTTTCTTCGGTCAACGTCATTAAAGCTAAATTGTACGAACAATTTTTCATCCTAATTTAGGAAACATCATCTTGGATGAAAAGTTTCAAAACCAAAAGTCGAGGAAAATTAAATGTAAAAATATTTGAAATTGAAACGAAATCAAAATTCAATTACAAACAGCAATATATTATTTTATTATTTGTAAAAGTGAATACACCATTGATCCAATTTATTTGAAAAGTAAAAATGAGTGAAAATGATTCGGCGGTGTTTTAAAAAGTGGCGTTTTGCAAATCATTTATCAGAGCATAAAACAGCGATGGTAGTAAAAGTATTAGACGTATTAATATATTTTCTTCATTTTCTTTAAACTCATCGTACTCGTTGCTGCGAAATCGAAATCTGCCTCGGAGAGAGAAACATTGTTAAATATTCATTAAAACACACCTGCGGGCAAAAATTTGTCATAAAACTTTTCACTCCTCGTCATTTGAAATTTCGTCTCCGTTTGTTCCGTTTGAACGGGCGACAATCCAAAAGCGAAATCTCGCCGAAAGGATTCAAATGAATTCAAATTATTCATGCAAATGGGTAAATCGTGACATAAACCTTACGTAAAGACAGGAATCTAGGATAAGAATTATACATGTTCACAAATTTCATTGTCCGTCCCGAAAAATTTCCTGAACTGAATATACAATTTTTTTTGTTCCAGTCTTTGTTTAACGCTTGGTAGGATAATAAAAAATTCAGACCACGGTCACAGAGACATTTTTTTTGTTCGAATTCTGCGGAACCTAAAACTACGAGCAGCAATTTCAACATTAGTCCTTATTTAATCATTGTTAAGTCAGTGGTTTTATTTCTTTAGATTCCTTCTTTTTTATTTTTTTTTGTTATGAAAACAAGCTAAGATTTAATTGCAAATTTTAACCATGGTTCAGTCTGTAATAAAATTTTGACTGATTTTTAGATAAGTTAAAAAAGGATTTAACCACAGTTTAAACGATTAGCTTATGACTAAAATTACATCTTAGAAAATGGGAGTATAAAACTTGGTAAAAAAAAGATTAAATCAATAAAAAAAAATATAAAATGAAATGTGGGCTAGTAATACAAATCAGAGGCATAACATAGTGAGCATCTAACGATTTGGAATATTTTATAACCAGCGAGGTGGGCATTACGTAAATCACAACCATAATCTCAAATCGAATTATTTTTCATTACATATCCGAGCCATGTGTTTAACATGTAAAAATTTCTATGTAGACAGGCTTGAACGTTTCACGTGTCATTGAGTAACGACTTTCTTTTCCAAAATGTATTATTGAAAGTGAAAGTCCACGAGGAACATCAAAGGATGAACCTACATTTAACTCGTCTTCGCCGTTCAGTTCGTACAAATATACATAACAGTTTTCAACCGTCCAATCCATTCGATCATCAACGACAATTTTGATAACCTGAAACAACAAATTTTTCTACAGCTCACTGGACGGATTTTTTTTTTTTTTAAATACCAGTTGTTTGGTAAAATAAACATCTCGAAAATCTGGCGACTTGTCATTTGTCAACTGCTTGTCGCGTTGATCAGTCGCCACATTTTGACCTCGGCGGTGAAAGTATAAACTTCCGTCATCATTTTGAAACTTTTCCGGAACTTTTTCATCTGCAAATTTTTTTCATCATATTTCGCATTTTTGTATCTAAACATGAAGTTGAAATGGACGTTTTTGGAAAATGAAATGTTGTGTGATGTAACTTTTACTTTTCTTTGTTTTTTTGGTTCATCTTGGGTCTGAAGATTGACAAAATTGAAAAATGGGAACACAACTTAAGAAAGAAAAAGTTTCTGAAATTCGATCAGAAATTAATTTTTTTAATCGGCGCCAAATGAGTTTCATGCAAATCAGTTACATAAACGCCACTGACCTAGATACTATATAAAAGTGGCCGAAATTATAGTCAAAGAAAAAAAACAGAGAGAAGCTCATTTCTGACAACTTGAAAACAGTTTAACTTTTGTTTGTCCTTTTACATTTAAGAAGTTACAACAAATAATTATTATCACTGGCGAATAATTAGAATTTGTCAACATAAGTGCCCATTGTTTTTTCGCCTTTTCTTTCGTGTTTTCACAGGTAACAAGGTGAACGTACCATTTTGTTGCCCAACTGATTAAGTTGAAAAAAATGTCACAAGAAAACTACAAATTGGAAAAAAGTGGGACATCCTTTTTGTCAAGGAAAAAATGGAGTAGTGAAGTATAATTTGAGAACAAAGTTGTAAATTTTTATATCTCTGTTTTAAGTGCGAAACTGACACCTTTTGTATCAGAGAAAATTGGTCCCAATTCGTTCAATGATTTTGTAACAATATCAATTTGTAACAAACTATACTTTTCTCAAAATTGGAAATTTTAATTCATTAAATTGTAATAAAATTTGATTAAAAGTCAACCTGAACAGGCTAACTAAAAATATCTAATTAAAGATGCGTTCTTCCTGAACGTCATTATATTTCCTTCCTGTTTCCTGCAGGAAGTATTTTTTTATTATGCATAAAAAAATTGTATGACATTATTGACAAAGGTATTACGAGTTGAAAACAAAATTTCTCTCCGAGTTTTTTCACCTTCGACCCAGTGGTTCGCAGGGATCATAAAAAAATGATATTTTTCAATTACGCACTTCTATTTCCATAATCTCAATTCTTTTTATTGCGCCAATAAAAAATTGGAAAGTCTGCCGCATCTTTAAAGATCCGCGGAAACACCAAAAACGTAGCTAACGATTTTCTCCAGCGGGGCGATCGCTATCAGCCGTTGGTCATAAATTTTCTCATCGCGCGGGCTAATCGCGATAGGCGGCGACGAGACTCGAAATTGTCTCGCGTTTTCACTTGGACGTCGCGAGAAGGGGCGCTTTGGAAACGCGTGCCGGCACATGCCGAACGGCGCGAAAAAAATCCGTTACACAATGGAAAGTATTCTTCATGAAAGGGTATCGGCGAATTAGACCGCGAAGAGCAATGTTTCAAGGCCACGAGAGAAAAAGTTGGAACTTGTGTGTGACTTTGGAAAAAGAATTTTTTTTCCAAACCGGTTCCGATGGCATTATTCGCCCGGGTGGGCGGACGTAAAAGTTTATAACGCGAATGTGTCACATTTCTCTGCCACTCTCAGATGTCCAGAAATATTTCCTGCATTCACAAAATGCCTCTTTCCATCAAACTTTTCTTCTTCAAAAAATCAAGTCCTTTTTTCAAGAATTTTGTTCAAAATTACTACTTAAAATATATTTTTAAATTATTGTTTCTTTTAACAATAATGTTTTTTAATATTTTTATTTCGAAGTACAATTTGTTAAAAATATCAATTTAACATTGTCACACTTTGTATTAATTGAACGATTTCATTTTTACGAAAACGAGAGGATGAGAAGTGTCATTTTTTTAATTTACAATTTCGTAAGATATTAATCAAAACGGGTGTAAGTGATTCGACATTAATTAAGTTGAAGGAATGAAATTTTTACCAACAAATGAAATTAATTAATGAGTGATAGTTTAATGAAGATAATTGTGTTACGAGTGCAATAGAAAATAAGGTACCAACGCTGATTAAGCGTGCGACGTAAATTAAGGTTGACATCACTTTAATGATGTTGCGGCACTTTTCTCGCCGCAACTGATCCTAATCTCTGAATTACTTTGCGCGTTTTCTCAATGAAACTTCTGTTGTCTTACCGAGTGAGGAATCTCTTTTTCCAGTCATTATAATTTTCCACTCAAATTTTCCATTTAAAACAAAAAGTTCATCAAACGAAATAGTTTCAATTCCAAATAAAGTCATCAGAAAAAAGGGAAATTATATAACAAAAAAGAAAAATTCGTTGAAAAATTAAATTTTCTATAGAAAAAATGAAAAAATTTTAGTAAAAACTGGTCTTGCAAAAAATTTGATTTCAACATGAAAAATTACAACATATTTTATCTTGATTTTAAAACATATCTTTATAAAGTCTATTGAAAAATGTTCAAGAGAAAATTGATGAAAAAATAAGCGAAACCGATTGAAAATTGATAATCCAAAAGGTTCACAGGTTACATAAAATCATGACCTAACACTTCCGAATTCGCATCACACGTATGATGGAGAGCAAGTGGCGAATAATTTAATCAGTGATTTTCATCGATTGCGCAACGGCCGACGCTTCTTCGCTTGTTCGACGCTTTTCCTTTCTTTTTTTTTTTTTTTTCATCCCGGGAATGTTGCCACGGAATAGCGAGTTCGACCGAACTTTAATATATTCTCGCGTGCGCTCCAAAACCGACGTTAAAACACAGTATAATTAAATTTCGAATATTTGTTAATGGCTTATAAATCATCTGCAATTAAATCCCCACTTAGAAAATCATTCAATTGAAGGCGGAATCAGTTCTTCTGGAACGCGAATACGCTTCTGCAATCAATTTGCTCGAAAGTATTATATTCGGTGAAAATAAAATCAATTACGCCTTTTAACCAGTTTCTCTTTTATCTGCAACGTACATTTTTTCTTGTCTCGCTCGGATAATTTTTTTCTTGTATTTTTTCCGTGATCTTTCTCATATTCATCAGAGTCTAATTTTTAACACATTTTTCTCATCGAATTCTTATTTTCTGTAAAGATTAAAGCTAAACAATAACGGTTTTCAATCTAACCAGTAACTTCCGTTTAGTCATTTATTCTTTTTCTTTCAGCAACAAATTTTTGACGTTAAATTAAACACGATAATCGTTATTTTTAACTTGAATGCACAAATTTTTGCAGAACAATTGACCATTGATGAATATCCGCTCGGAAAAGAAACTCGATGATTATCCGGTTTTTGATCGCCACTACGGAACTAATTGAAGATAAGAAACGATTAGCAGCAATCGACGTTGAACTTGAGCCTACTGATATTGCGGAGCGATTGGATCTGAAAGTTGTTGTTCGGGAAAAGTGTTGCATCATGTTTTCGGCAAAGGTTTGTTCTTGTAAATCATTTCGTTATCGCGGATCATGATCATTAACGTTGATTTACACCATCGTCTGATCGTCAGATGGAAATTAATTCTTTTCTCCCATGCGAATTATCACATTATCAGGCAGCGATCGGTTTAATAAACCCGTTAATTCAAATCCGCGCGCTTTTCATTGCTAATTTCAAACTCTTTTGTTTCCGAACAAAATCGTGAGTAACTGGAGTTAATCGCCGGTTTATTTTGTTTCTGCGTCTAATTCTGATTTTATTTTGCTCTTCTTTCACAACATTGTATACACTTGTTTCGCATTGTATTTTGTGTCAGAGAAAAAGTGAGTGAAAATTCAAATGAATTATGGATGCCTGCGACGGTAAAAATTGTGATAAGATTTATTGGCATAAGGAACAATAAAAATTAAAAAGAAAAAATTTGATAATATTTTTTTGTAGTTTAAATAGATGTTAATTTAAAATATTAACGAAGAAATGTCGTATATAAATGAGTTACATTTGGAAATTTGCCATGCTGACAATATAACGCTCAGGATAGTATAATAAAAAGACTATTTTCCTTTCACGAACAGCTGGCGTACGCGCGACTCGTCAGAAGAAATCTCTGTACTTTCAATTCAAGTGTGCTCGCCACTCTAACAAGCCTAAATGCGTTAAGAAAGGTGAAAGTTCGCGAATAAGTCGATCGAATTTTCATAGCTACCGAAAGATGTTGCACCTTCAGACTAAAACCAACCAGTCGGGCGGTACATCTAGCACGTTTGATTCGCGTTCATTTTTCACTCGTCTCGCTCAATGTGGTGCGAAGTCAACGGCGTGAAAACACTTTTTTCCGCTTCGAGGATCCATTTATTTCATAACATTTCAGGCTTTAAAATCAACATGCGTTTCTTAAATCCATTTTTATATACAACAATTTTCAACTTTTTCCCATTAAAAAAGGTTAATAACGTTTTTGAAGTTGGCTGCGGATAAACCGCGACAAACTTCGTGTCTGTTGATGCGCGCGCATCGACATCACAAAATCTTTTAATTTTCATATTTAAATATTTTGAATTTCTTTCCTTGTTATCATTGTTCACAAACAAATTGTAATTCAATTATTTGTTCGCATTTTGTTACAGTTTTATTTGGAGAAAATGTTTGGTTGAGATGACAAATTAAATTGTTGGATTGGATAAGTGTGAACGAGTTAAACAATAGCGAGTCAGAAGACAAGGAACAATTGTTTGAG
This sequence comes from Trissolcus basalis, assembly GCA_025266255.1. NCBI lineage: Eukaryota > Metazoa > Arthropoda > Insecta > Hymenoptera > Scelionidae > Trissolcus > Trissolcus basalis. Next base: position 8,443 of record JAAMPD010000004.1, read on the forward strand.
AGTGATATTATTCGAGTGCTGATCTGAGAGGAGCTTTCTCCTCTCGAAGGAAATGTCTTTGTCACAACAAACCAGCGTGGTCGGTGTTCACCAATGAGCAATGTCAGCTCACCAATCAGCATGGTGTTATGTATTTAAATTTCCATATAAGGTTACGAAGACAAATAGTGCCCGCCACTTTCTTCGTAGACTCGCTGACTTTCGCTTTCTTCGCAGATCTTGTTTGGCTTAATTCAATCATTCGATTCATCCCATGTCGGTATGAAAAACCTACATCTGTCACTAGGAGAGAAAAAAAAACGAAACAAAAAATCAACCAAAAAAGAAATAGAAGAAAAGTTGTAAATTGATTGCATAATTTGATCGTTCAATTTGATCGGAAAATTGCGGTCTATAAAAAGAGCCATTGCCGTCAAGCGTGTATTTTTTATCCCTCCATGCGATATATCGATTTGCAAAGTGCGTTTATCCGATTGCGTGGAGTAAAATTTTCTACTCGACTCTTAAAAGGGGAAAATGACTGTGATTAGAGTCGGACGAAGCTCAAGTTGTGAAAAATTGAGCGTTTTGAAACGCGTTCTTCAGACGCGAATCGAATGATAATTTCTACAATCATTTTGCAAATACCCGCGCGGCCACTTCTCTGGCACAAGAACACGACAAACTAACACGGAATCACGCGAACCTGAACTTCACGTTGCTAATAAATATGCAACGCGTATACTTTCACTTCTCCACCATCTTTTTCTTTGACGCCGATCTATACGCAAAGCCAATGACCTACTAACAACACGTGAACCTGTTTTTTTTCTATTATTAGTCAAACACTAATCAAACTTATCCTCAGATTACATTCAAATAAATAATATAGAATTAGAAAAGATTTGCATAAACAATTTCAACAGGACTTTAGTACCCGAACGAAAACGAAATAAAGTTTGAATTTTCATTGAAAGGAAAGTTCAAAAGAAGTTGAAATAAGGTTTAAATAAAGTATACAAGAATTGTTTAAAAGAAGTCCATAAGTTACGAAAATTGTTAGTTCAGTATGAAATAATTCTATTTTTTAATTACTGTCAAAAAAATGGCATTTAAAATTTCTAACATAAAAAAATGAATATCTTAATAACATTTAAAATACGTGTAAATAACGTTTAAATAATGTTCTTAGAAAATTAATAATTTCTATTTCGTTTGTTTTTGTTAGAAGAGGAATTAATTAGTATGAAAAGTGGATGATTTACAGCGGTTAGTCAATAATGAAGAAAGATAATCATAATCGCATAATGACGAGATTAAGAGTGCGTGCGGCGATGAACCGTTCAATTAAAAAGGGAAGATGCGAATTCCGCGAGAGAGCGTCGGCGTGTCTAAATAAGCGCGTATCTCAAACCGCTCCATAAATTGTGTTAATTGAGCATCCTCGACGAGACGAGCGCAAGTGATAATCCTTTCTTTGGCTCACCAACGAATTGATTCAAAAACTTTCTCTCACTTGCGTCGCTATCCGAGGAGCGATCTCGCGCACAATGCGTACACTTTGGTATTGAGCGATCAATGTTTTTTTTCGCCAATTTTTCGCGCGGCCTTTTTATATGCCTTATCGAGAGGATAAATTAAACATCGATATCAAAGAGTGAAAGTTCGATTCCAATTTGATGGACTTTTCTCGCGAGAATATTAACGAGCGATATGTTTTTACCCGATAGACCTCACCTTTTTCATCGTCCCGCAAGATGAAACCGCAAGATTTTCCAGAAAAATATGATAAAAGTTTTCTGAATTGAGGTTTTGTCATTGTTTGGTTTGCGTGTTTTCGTTCGTTCTGTTTTCATAAGATGAAACTCCGAAGGAATAATATTTTGAGTTTCGATTTTTTTTCTCTTTCTTTTCTTTTTCGATTGTGTTACATTTTTAAATATTTATATTTCATTGTATTTATTAGTTTTGTGGGCCCGTGAGTGACGATAAATCTTAAAGTACGAATGATAGTAAACATGATTATTCGAAAAGTCGATATCACTTTCTTTGAAAGCTGTAAATTCAGTAATACGGTTTGAGACTTCAACGCCCGGAAGGCATGAAATTTAATTCGCTCAGCTGAGAAGAACTCTACAAATGAAATTCATTAATTTCATCTCGACTTATCTTTCTTTAATGTTTTATTACAAATTAATATCTATATTTTTATTGTACATTTTCTCCAGATTGAAACTGTTTTATGTTAATTTATCTATGAACACGTTTCTATTTTAAAAATCATAATTAAATTGTTTTTATTACTGCGGAAGAAAAATTGTTTCAAAATGAAAAAAAAGAGTATTTTTGAAACAGCCGGAAGTTATTCATCTGTTATTTTTATTACACGTTCGTTCACCTGAGCTTAACTGTTCTTTGTATTTGCATCACTGGAAAATATCCATTGCATCACAAATTCTTGACTTAAATATATTCAACAAATACGGAAGAGGCGTCAGATTATGAAATTCAGTTCCATTAGGTATATTCCAGTTAGCAGTATTTTATTATCGAATTAGAAAAAATATTATTGGTAAAAATAATTATTATTTAACTGAAAACAACAACAATAATTGATTTTAATTTTAAATTTCAATATACTAATTGAGTGAAATTAAAGAATTTTATTGGCCAAAATTGTTTTGGTATTCTCTTTCTGGCATTTATTTTATGGGGGAAAATTACGTATAGTGGTCACAGTTTTGGTGTTACGTTCGTGACGTAATCGGGTTAACCGGATTCGAAAATGTTGAACTGAGAAAGGGTTCCGTGACCGACCTCTATTTCGACATCATGGGATTTTTGTTCCGGATATATTCTTTAGCATCATTTCATCCTGAATTAATTTTTTCATTCCTCAGTAAGCGAATATTTTTCTTTCGTCTTAAGTAGTTCAAATATTTATTCAAAAAACGTTTCAAAATTAACAAAAAAAAAAGGAAAAATTTTAAAATATAATACATTTTTAATAAAATTAACATTTTGAAAAAAGTGATAAAACTTTGATTAACAATTTGAATTGTTAAAAAAATGAACACGAACGTAATAGAGATGAACTTAATTATATATGAGAAAAATACAAAATGTATTTATTAAAAAAATGAAAATTAATTACAGGAATAAAAATCGCATTGTAATGTAAGATAGTAAAAGTGACATTGGTCGACTGCTCTTGAGAAATCCCGGATACTGGTTATTTTCGTCACGAAATTTCGCGCTGCGGATACTGCTTACGCTTTAAACCTATAGGAAGAGTTACACCGTACAGATGTAAATGCTGGTTTGGTTCCGGGAGAACGTGTGCTTCTGTACTTTCACTTCTTCACATTCAGATGGGATAATTCATATGAACCTCTTCAGCGGGCGGCTTATAATTCGGGGCCCTAAAAATGCGCAAATACCTCCGGGATGGTAAAATAATCGAATCGCCACATTACAAGCAATCAGACCCAATAAAATATTACAACCCATAATCATTTCAATTGACCTTAACACATGTCACAAAATTTGTCCGTTTCTACCTTCCAATTAACTTGAGAAACTTCGATGAAATTTGAAATTAAAAAAGATTCAAATTCTTAAGCCTCGTACAACAGTTAGGTCAACTTTTTTCGTCACTTTTTTTTCAACCTTTGTCTTTGTTTTTCTTCAATTTTTTTTAAGAGGAGGGGAGAGAAAAAATAATATTCCAACGGTTACATAATTGAATGACGAAAAAGTGCAATGAAGAATGGAAAATTAATTACAGCTTCGTTGGAGTTTGAAGAAATTTTTAATTTTTTTTAATTGATTTTCTGTCATTTCATTTACGACACTTATTTCGTTATTTCGAGAATTGTTATATACAAACTAGAGAATCCCTCAATTTTCACTTTTTCAATGAATCATTTTCTTGCGTTAATACCTTGTGTAATACAGGAACCTAATTCTTTGTCACACCGTGCAATCACTTTCACTTTTGATTTGAATATTTATTAAAAGTAATTACAATTACGTTGTCGACATACACACGTGATGGATATTCTGCAACATGTCAGAACACTGTTACAACAACTACTTTTTGCACAAATTTCAGCTTGTGTTATGATTTACATTGAAATCTGTCGATTGGGTGAAAAATTAGTTATAAATTGATTTAATTTGACAAATTACGTCAAACTGTTCCAACGACCGATTTCGTTTTGATCAATTTATAAAAGTCATTTCACGCTTGATACCGAGACCATGATAAGTAGTTGAAGTTCAATGAATTCGGTTAACCAATCGTCAAAACTTTTCCTTAACAAGAAAACAGATCTCATAAAGATAAAATAAAAAAAAACTATTGAAATAAAATTTAAACTGATAAACAAATATTAAAAAAATTTTTTTTGAGTTTGCGATTTTTACTTGTAGATTGGGAGCTTAAGAGGTTCTGCAGGTTGTGAAACGGAATGTCGTCAGAATTTTCCTTTTTTTCTGTGCAAAAAGAACTTGAAATCATTTCACTTTCTTCGACAACTCGTAAACACTCTCTGTTTTCTGACATTCACATTCGTCCAACTTTTTGTCCTGTCCGTTCAACCGTCCCATGAGGATAATTTCAAAAAGGAAGAAAAATCGATCTCTTTTTACCGGTTTCTACTCCTGTCGCCTTTTATAATAGTTGATTTAATTCAAGTTCAGTTTCGTTAGAGGTGAATGAAATTGTTCGGCACCGATCTGTGTCGATGGACTTTTTTTTCCAAAACACTTAGTTATGCCTTTTTGTTCGACTGAAATTTAGAAATATTGATGTGAAGTTCACAGTTACAAGGCTTTCATTGTACGATCTTACATCATTTAAACCGACTGGTTCATACGCCGACAAAATTATATATACTTTCTCAGAATTACACAATTTGGTCACGCTTGATTTTCTCCAAAGTTTTACCACAAATTTTTGAAATGAAAAATGTCAATTTATTTCTGGAAAATACTCTCTAATACTGATCTAATTAGCGGTCCATATTACTTCAAACATTAACTTTCAAAATTTAACGACTGTTTGATGATGTTTATGTTTTAAAAAAATACAACTCCAGTTGACAAGATTGATTTTGCTCTCATCTTTGTCCAAGTTTTTTTCTCTTTCAAGTGTCGAGTAAAAGTGAAAATTAGTCAAGCAGACATCTGATGTTTGTATGAATAACTTTCTGCTCATTAACGGTTTTCCGGTTTTTGCACCAAATTACTTTTTTATGTAACTTATTTTTTTTTGTAAAAATTCGACCGATTTGTTCCAAACTATTAAAACTTGTAATCTCAGGAACATCCACTTTTACTCTTCACTTTTGCATCTCTTTTTTCTGGCCAATTACCAAAACACACTTCAAAGTATTTACAAAAAACAAAAAAAAACAATTTTTAGATTCAAACATTTTCAAGTGCAAATTAAACTATTAAATAACAAAATTTTATTTTGAAAACTTTTATCAGATGAAAATTATTTTTGGTTTCAGACAGATGACTGAATAAATAATGACGTTGACAAACAGGCTATGCTGTTGGCTTCTCATTGGAATCGTCCTGAACCTGCAAAACTGTCGAGCCAAAAATGAGAGCGATACATTGACACTACAGCCCGCCAGTCAAATATTTAAAAACAGCACAGAAAACAGTCCCGCGGTTCATCCCCGAGTTAGACGCGCGATCATCCGGTACCCCACGCCGCCAGCTTACGTCTTCGAACCGATCTCCAGGTCGCGCAACTTCGGCGTCCCGAACGTTCGCTTCCCACCACCTGGTCAATACTATCCGCCATGGCGACAGCACAAATCTTTCTGGAGACCACCAGGACCTCCGCCAGGACTCCCAGCTTTGCCTGGACCTCCTCCAGGGCCACCTGTGAACGACTTCCGCGGCCCCGTCATGGGCCACAGGACACCACGACTTATCTTCAGGGACGATTATCCTGTCGCCACTGGTCCGGGCGCCAACAACAATTTCTTCCAAACGAATCAGTTACAAGATGTAGAAGATTACCCGGGTAAAAAATCGGTTTTAACATCCACCTTTTGTTTTAATTATTATTAAAAGATATCCTCTTGAATCAAGAATATTTTTCTTGGGACAAATTGTAGTGTCAAAAATAATTTTTTTAAAAATTTAAACAAATTTATACAAACAATAATTTTTGCTGATTATAAATTTGTATTTAGACTATAATTTATTTTGCAGAGTAATTAATTTATTTAAAAATAAAAGTCTTGAATGATAAAGATAAGTCAGTTCAAGTTTTTGAGAGTGAAATCTCTTTTTTCTACAGGATAAAAAGGGGGGTATAACATTTTTTGATAAAATCGATTAATTCTTGATTATTGAACGTTGGAATTTTTTTCAGATCACATAAAGCAAAACTACAACGAATCGCCGAGGTTGGAAACAGGTATGTGCAGATTGATATGATCTGAACGAAAGGAAATAGATGTGTGAAAGTGTTGATCCGATATCAATCATTCATTATCATCTTTATCTACTCGTAGTTACAAATCTGCAGTTAAACTGAGAGTCTAGTGTAGTTGTAAATAAACTTAAAATCGAAAGAGAAGTGTTGCGACCGGTCAGGTAGATTCAAATAATCTTTGTTTATCAGGGCAAGTTTTTTACCACTGATCACAAAACAAAGTACCAGAAATTGTTATAGCTCTAGATTTGATACCCTGGATAACAAATTCATTTAGAAAGTATATTTCTATCTAAATTAAACGTGGATTTATATTCAGTGCCTCTCCAATTTCGTTTACACTTTCATTGCAAGAAGGTTCTAATTTACGATTGCTGAAATTTTATACTTCATCAATATCTTTTTTTTCTTTCTCTCTCTCCCTCTCTCTTCTCATCTCTCTTTTAACATTTTTTGTAGTAGTGTTTTATTTTGCTCTCACCTGCATGTAATTTTTTCTTATTCTAATTTTACACGTGGATAAACACAAACTTTTTCACTTTCATTAGTTAGTCAAAATTTAGTTAAAGTATCACTATTTGATCACGTTTAAATTAAGTGGATCAAGTTTCATATTCTCAGCACGAGTTGTACATAATTGTAGAATGAGAAAAAAAACCGTCTTGTAAATTGTCATTTTTTTCCATTCATTTTGTACAAAAAAAAAGTTGTACATAAACTTTATCTTTACAATGTTAATCAAGACACTTGTTTTTGCGCTCGGTATCATTCACTTTCATCGCCATCCATTCAATTCATCGTCTACCTCATAATGAGTTCATTACACGTCCAAATGCGTCGAAAAAAAAGAATAATTGCGAAAAGTGTATACAATTTAGCTGGTGGCAATAAATAAAATCGCACTCCATTCGCTCTATTTCAGATCAAAGGGAATTCTCGGAAAATTGGGAACGAAGTAAGTGGTCTTGAACAATTTTTTAAGACAATTTCAAATGACCAATCGATCCGATTTTTAAAATCATAAAAAATGATTCAAATCATAGAGAAGCAAGTAAATTAAAGAATTATAGAACCTCAAAAAAATAGAAACAAAATTGGAGAGAAATGAAGACTAAACAAAAGCTGTGCTTGTTTGAATAGCTTTTTAATTAATTAATTTCAATGGCAACCAGTAAACTCCGCCGAATTGTTAAAAAAAAGTACTTACACTAGATTAAAAAATCAAGTAAACTCCGCTGAAAAAAAACAAGGTAAACTCTGTCGAAAAAAAAAAATTATATACAAATAGGAAATACTTTTACAACTTTGGTCGATGTTAAAAAAAAAAAAAAACTTCGGCGGAGTTTGTCTAATATATGTTTGATCGCGATTTTCCATTCGGCGGATTAAGTATTGAAATTAATTTTAATAATTTAATTTAATTGCTCGTGAGTTAAAAAAGTCAAAATTATTTTTCGAGGGGTGAGAAAAAAATTGTCTAAGGTGCTTGTGTCGTGACAAAACCGCAAGATTAAATTTGATTGATTCAAGTATCTCATTTGATTTATCATATTGTACTAAAATATCATTCAGAAATCAAAAAAAAGAATTTGTTCTATAAAAGAAATTCTGAACCGAAAACAAAACTGTTTTGAACATTAAAATCTTTTTCAAAAATTAATCGGAGAAAGTTTCAAGTTAGATTACTACTTGACTATCATGAAAAATCAAATTTAATAAACAAAATTAAAGATATTGATATTAACTAAGAATGAAAAATATGAAAAATCGACTTCTGAATGGAGAAAACGTCCGCCCTATTTTGTGCAGAAACGCGGCAAGAAAAAAGACCGCTTTGGAAAGGTGACGATACATTGTGCGCTGACGGCCGGACCTGCGAATTTTTTCTTATGTGCTGGATGTCCGCTGGTCTCTTGGACGGTAGTTGCGGTGGCATTATGTTCGCATGTTGTCATCGGAGTAGTGACGCGGCTAAAGCTAGTTCGCATTATAGTCCAGTCGACTCCGCTCGAGAACAAACTCAAAGTTTACCGACAGATAATTTCGATGTGGAGACGACCAATGAAGATCGTAAGTTATACATTATTACCTAGAGCAAAACTTTTTTTTTCTACCACACAAAATGTTTGGCATCCAAACTAATTTGTATCCAAATTTAACATTCGCGTAATTTTCGTTTTCAAATTTGCGTAAGCATGAAACATTTTTAAAACAACTAAAAGTGTCTTTGAAACAAACGAACAAACCGCATGTTGTAACATAAAAAATCAAAAAACAAAAATACTTGTTCCAAAAACCGAACAAATAAAATTCACAAAGATGATTATTTTCAAAAAATTAATTTCAAATAATTCGAATAATTAAATAGAGTTCAAATTCATGTTGTTTGGATCAAGTATTTTTTGACAAAAAACGCCAGATCTTCGTACGAATAATAAAAAGTGTGTAATCAACCTCCCAGATGAAAAACAAAAAAAAAACAAAAGTTGTAATTAAAAATTAGGCCATTTACATTTCACAAATGAGCAATTATTTTTTAAGGGCATTGTAAATATGTATGTTTAATTTGATCATATGCATTCTGTCGAACTTTTATTTCCACTTGGTGCTTCAGATTCACATGTGTTTGAAGAAAAAAACTACCCGAAAGTTTGATTTATATCCTGTATATAATAGTAATAAGCAACTGCATGAATTATACAGAATGTGCATGAATTATCGTTTACTTTGAATTGCCTGCATGCTTCTGGAGAATGCAAATCGTGCAAATTTGCATTATGTTATGCTGTAAGAGTCGTACAATTAAGGGGACATCTCAAGCACGTCGGTCAGAGCACAATGCATTGTCACCTGTGTACAGTGAGATAATTTGTTTAGTGTTTAATCATTCGTGACTTTGATCTCATTACAAAATTCGTCTTCAATTATTCAAATTAACAAAACTAATAGGCTTTCATTTAAATGAAGCAATCGAAAATTTGATTTTAATTGACAATTAAATTTTGAATTAAATAAGTCATCAAATGATTAAACGTGGGGAAATTTATTATTTAATGTAGTCAACACTTTTTTTTTCCTTTAGATTGTAAGAATTGTAAAGATTAATTTTAAGACACAGATTAAGCTCTCTTGGACTGTAAATGTGAAATTGTGAAATGTTTAATTCTGATTTTTGGTTTTGATGGTTGGATTGTAGAGATGTGGAATGTTTTAATTCAAAAGATTGAATCGATTGGGTATTTGGGATTACTTTTTTCTATACTTCTATATTGTTATCAGAAAATTTAGGAATTTCATTCTAAATTTTACTCAGTATTTAATTAAAAAAAATTCTTTTTTAAATTTACATTTTTCACAATGTAAATGCGAGATGTACATTTTGCAGCTTCATTTTGGACCATAACTTTTATGTTTAAATGCTTTTTATATTCGCAATTTCGTTCGTCCGAAAGAAAAGTTGTTACATCTTGTACGTTTCTTTATTAGGATGCGGTATATCGGCTGATAAGCAAACAGCGCAGAGGAGAATAGTTGGCGGAGACGAGGCTGGCTTTGGTACCTTCCCATGGCAGGTAATTATAAAAAAGTGAAAAATGTGCAAATGGAAATGTATAAATGCCTCAGTAATAGTTGTAAACGTGATTAAAACGAAGAAGGGAAAAGGATAATTAGGAAACGAGAATCATCGCGGAGTGTGCACACCATCGACCACAAGTTTCATAATTAAGATTTCCATGTGCAAAGTGACATTTGCGAAATATCTGGAACATTAGAGATCGCATTGTATTTTTTCGTCATTGTTGTTGTAAAACCACAGGAACCTAAAATGGTTGTCGCAATGAAGAGTATCCGTTTGAACAAGGACACGCGTAATTGCAGAACTGTTATTAAATCCAGACATATTGACAGGAGAAAAACATTTATTTAAATGAACAATCTCTAAAGTTATGACAAAGAACTTTTTTCTATAGTTTTAGTTTTTGTTTATTAGTTATTTTTCTCAAGTTGGAGTGAATAAAATATTAAATTTTGATTTTTCTTAGGCTTATATTAGGATTGGATCAAGCAGATGTGGTGGAACTTTAGTTAATCGGTTTCACGTGGTGACAGCCGGACATTGTGTAGCCAAGTAAGTTATCTTTTTAAATGTAGAATTTTGTTGTCTGACATTAATTTTGATTTATTAATGAATGAAAATTGCGTTCAGAGCTTCAGCTCGTCAAGTACAAGTTACTTTAGGAGACTACGTTGTGAATTCTGCAACAGAATCACTTCCGGCATACACATTTGGAGTCAGAGAAATAAGGGTACATCCGTACTTTAAATTTACTCCACAAGCTGACAGGTAAGATTTTATAAAACAATTTCCATTTTATAAAACAAACAAATAAGATGAACAATTAACTCAGCAAAAAAAAATTAGAAATACATATTTTTGGTGATTTATTTTACAAAAAAACTGTAATTATGAAATATTTAACATTTTCTTTATACATGCAGTGAATACAAAGTATAACTCAAATTTTTTAACTTGAGAATTGAACTTAACGAATGAATTTGATTTCATTATTTTGTTAATTTAAAGAATGCATAAGAAAAAAATATAAAAAAACGATAAATTGGATTACAGATTCGACGTCGCTGTTCTAAGGCTAGATAGGCCAGTACACTACATGCCTCACATCAGTCCAATATGTTTGCCCGACAAGAACGAAGACTTTTTGGGACAATACGGTTGGGCTGCTGGATGGGGTGCTTTGCAAGCAGGTAAATTTTTATACATACGTTCGCTATAGAAATGTTAACATTATGCCATCATCTTCTTCTGTAACAAAATAAAATCATAAAAATAAATTTCAAAAAATGAAATAACAGAAATTCAATGCAGAAAATAAATGTTCATAACATAAATTGTTTCGTAAAACCACTGAAATATTGAAACTCGAAAAAAATTATAAAAATTATAGGAAATTATGTTTAAAACTATATAATTTTCAGTTTCGATACCAAAAATTTGTTGTTAATTAATATTCTTAATTGCAGGTTCCAGGTTACGACCGAAAACTTTGCAAGCAGTTGATGTGCCTGTTATAGATAATAGGATCTGTGAAAGATGGCATCGTTCCAACGGTATCAACGTTGTTATTTACGATGAGATGATGTGTGCTGGTTACAGAGGGGGAGGAAAAGATTCCTGCCAAGTAAGAATCTTTGAACTTCAAACAAAGCATTTTGAAAATATAAAAAAACTGAAAGAAACTATAGAAAATCACTACATTTTTTTTCGCAGCAATCATTAAATTTCAAAGTCAATTAGAAACTCCAATTAGGCTCAATTTAATTCAATTTAGTTGATTCAATTCATCTTTAGAAAGTTGATTTTAATCAATTAATAAAATTCAGTTGGTCGATTAAGCGAATTTCTAACTAATGAAAATTTGATAAAACTTTCAGGGTGACAGTGGAGGACCATTAATGTTGGAACGAACAGGACGATGGTACTTGATAGGCATAGTATCAGCAGGGTACTCGTGTGCTCAACCAGGACAACCAGGGATCTATCATCGAGTTGCGAAAACCGTCGATTGGATCACATACGTAATTAATTCGTGATCAAATGACACCAATTGACACCGAAATTGTAAATAATTGTAACTGTTAAAGACAAATAATTGACGAGTCAATTGATTTCGACGAGACTAAGTTGATTTGAACGTTGACTACAGAAGTGATACAAACATGTATCGCACGTTTTTTTTTATTGTTGATTGATTAAGTTGTATTTTTGTAGTCTATCAATTGATGCCTGGTAATCAGTCATTGGGAGAGCTATATGACCAAAAAGAGCGGGGAAAATTGATTGTTATTCACCGTCTCTTATAATTGATGAGAATACCGTTCTATTTTTTATATGAAAAAAGAGAAGAAAACTTGAATCGTGATTTTGATGATCGTGTGCTTGACTTGTGATTACATTTGTGTGCGACTTGAGTCTTAATTGCTGTATTGTGATTATAAATTTTGTCCAACTTAAGTTTTTGAACTAATTTGTATGTAAAAAAAAAGAAAAATTTAGTTTCTCGTTACATTGTAATCGGCCAATAAATTGATTGCCAATTTTGAATTTTGCAAAATGTTCGTTCAATATGATATAAACCTATTTATACGATTATTTTGAATGCAAATTATTTATTAACGTTTCAAAAACTCTTGTACAAAGATAATAATATTTAATTAGTGTGACCATTTTAAATTTAATTCTCAATTATGAATGTTTCGTGCGATATTTTGTATTCGATTGAAGGGGAAAAAGTGTGTAGTACCCTGTAAAATATGTCAGCTTGAATAATGAATGTATGCATTGTAAGTGAAGCCATAAATAAATAAAAGAAAACATGTATATTACTTTTGAGTAAAGACAATATATGGTGATAATTATTTTTAACCAAATCACATATCTCAGTGGAACAAACTTTTCGTCACTGTTTCTTACTTTCTTTATTGATTTCTCAATTTGTATAATGATTTAATAACTATAACGAAGATATACTAAGAAATTTTTTTTGTTTAAACAATCAACAGATCATTCTATGGGTGATTTTAAATCTTAGTCCATATATTCAACAGACATCCTATAATATTCCGAATCTTAAACTTGATAAAAAAAATCACAATATGTTCTTACGTATAATAGTCTATTTTCTATTGTTAACATTAAATGACTGATATCCTTTTTTTTGCTTTCCATGATCTAATATGACCTATCTTGGTGTATTATAATAACACCATGGACTAAAACATGTTTTATACACCACGACTGTTTAGAGTCCATGCTTAATATAATATTTTATTTAAATTGTTCAAAAAATATATTTTCGTTGTTAATAATACAATTTGTTCTAAATTAATCTTTCGAATTCATAAACGTAATCGGTGGTTTTGTTATAATTGTTAGTATATATAAAAATTATATGGCCTTATAAGGAATCATAAAGTACTTTTCATAAAATACATGTCCACTTAACAATAATGTCCTTAAACACTAGAGACATCATGAAAAAAACATGCTTAGGTTACGTTTAAACATCTCAGTTGTATGGCTGAATTACATTCAGTTTTGTGCAGTGATTAGAAACGTGCTTCTGTTGTTGGCTCTGACTTTCAACCTCACAGCTTTAACACATCGCATCATATAATTGTATTTATAATTACGAGATAAAATTGCTCGAAAGATCGTTATCCATTGTAAAATACTATAAAAGTTTTCCTACAAGTATAGAAGAATTGTGGAATTGTCAACACAGATAAGCTTTTGATTTTCACCCTCATCAATCATTCGTTAACTTTCATCTTTGCATTAAAGACAGACTTAAATGATCCTCTTCCATAAAATTTATAGACGAGATATTACGGTTAAGTAAGTATGTAATTAACATAGTTATTCATTGAAATATTTAATTTATAAACATCGATCAAATCGAGATAGAATCTTTGGGCTGTTACATAATAAGATAGTGAATGGCAATCAAGTGGAACGATTATCCCGCGACAAGTTTACTTTTCACACCAACGTCTGCAAATCTTCCTCGAGTTCTTCCGTCGAGGAAGATTCACCAAGGGGTCATATTTTGAACAAATGTGGAAATTCGTTACCAATTTCTCGAACCAACTGCTGGTCCTCTTGACTCTCAGAAGTTTCCTCGCAGAATATCCTAAAATAAATAAAGCAAAACTTAAAAATACAATCTCTAAAACAAATTGCACTGATTATGTATTTGATATTTTATTCTACAAACCTAGTGAAACATTTCAGAACATCGTCCGCACGATGACGATGTTCATTGTACCCTGAAGTTCTCAGAACTCTTCGGCATAATTCTAAATATTGTCTGCGCTGCAAAGTTTCAAAATAAAACACATTAACATATCTGTTATTTCGTGAGCGAAGTCATCAATCGATTAATTAATTACCTTATCACCAGGAGCTATGTCCATAAGTTGCCTCAAAACGATGTCAATCAAAACCTTGACGTCATTGGTATAAAAAAGCGACGCAGTCGTGTCGTTGCCAAACAGATCAATGAACATTTTTAGCACCGAATTACTAGGCGCAGGTTCGTGGTCGAAGATACGAACAGGATCGTCTAAAATTGGAACAAACATTCCAATAAATATTCATAATTTGACATTTATTAATTCATCGCACTCTAAAACTGCAGTTCAAAATTACCCTCTCTGTTGAGCAAGAGCAAAATTTTCTCCGTGAAAGTTTTGGCGACGCTCCTTTCCTTGAGAGCATTAATGACTATGTTCTCGGAGTTTGTAAACTGAAGATTATAAGACAATATGAGGTTGACAAACAGATTGGGAATGCGGTCCTCGAAGTCAGAATCTGGCGGGTTCTCAATTAGGTCGAACAGAAACAGAACGAACTCAGGCCCCAATTGTTCTGCAAAAACCGTTTTGTCTTTAGTTGACAATATTTAATTACAAGCCGGGACAAAGGAGACAATCTCTAACGAAAATTTTCTCTATTGTTTTTTTACCTAGATGTGTAATTGGCATAGGTTCTCCCATTGAAAAGATCATGGTCAATAACAATGCCGAGTAATTCAACTTCGGCTCGTTTCTTGGGTTGCTTCGCATGTCTCTGAAAGTAGAGTACATTTTCACGGATCAATTTCAAAGCTTGTTAGAATTTTTTTATCTTAATCTCAGAGTAATTTCATCTAATCTACCTCGCCAATTCCATCGGCAGAATGCTGTTAAGCATGATGGTCAGAGCGACCGGATCCAGACTGCACATGACTCCAAATGATTGGAGCAGCAACTGCCTAATCGTCCATCTAGTTTCCATTTGATAATACTGAATTAAGGTTGACACTCCTTCGTACTGATCCTGTCTCAAAACGTGTCTGGAAACATTCGCGTCGGCGTTCGTCTGCAGAAAAATGTAACTAATTAAATTGCATGATCTATAAATAACAGATAATAAATTAATCAAAACTAATAAATAGTTATTATCGAAAATAATAATTATGAATCATGAATTACATATTATCAAAAAATAACTTTCACTCGATACATTACTACCTTAAAAATATGTATATCAAAGCAATGTCTTCACAAACATTATTATTAGAAAGATTATCACAAATAATATTCATCGTAAAAAATGTAATTGGTAATCATAATTGATCATCACCAGTATGGAAGTCAGTTCCTTAATGTACTCCACGATGATTGACTCGTCTTCATGCAACATCCAGCTTCTCTGCTGTGAGTCCTCCTTACAAGAAGTAAGTTCGGAGAAAATGACCTTTAGCCTACTGGCATCATAAGTTTCATCGACACAATTTTTCGAAACATTGAAAGGCGCCTGGAGCTGCTCCAGCACCGCGTCGAAGTAGCAGTTCATGCTCTGCGGCAGGATCTGCCTCAGACTGCTGACAACCACTGTGACTGCAACCTTGGACATTTCATAGCTCAGTTGAGTATTTCTGCGGACTTCGTCCAGCAGAAGGTAAGCCGTTCTCGAGTTAATGTCAACGATGGAAGACCTGCTCTTAGCCGGCGACTGGGTCGGTGAGCTTTTAACTTTGATATTGCCCTGTGACTGGCTTCTGTTCACCTCTTCCTTGACCTTCTCTTTGGGCTTTATCTCAGAGCTCGTCTGCCGGGGTAGTGACGGTCGCCGAGCAGTGCAGTTCCGAGTTGTTGAGTCCACCTCGGACTCGTCGATTGTAGAGTCCACCTGGGCAGTCGTGTATGACGTTTCACTGGGTGACTCCTTGGCCTCCTCGACAACGCCATTGCCTTTCGTCGGGGTAACGTTGCCAAAATCGGGAGGCATTGGTGCTTGCTTCTTAGGCCTCTTTCCGAGCTCCGCTTGGCGCTTCTTCTCCACTAGACGCAACAGAAGGTCTTGCTTGTCGACATTCAGTGAACCTTCCTGGGGAACTTTGTCCGACCGAATCGAAATAATGCAGTTTTCCAGAAAGTCAATGAGAAATTGCGGCTGAACCTGAAATGGCAGGAAAAAATCAATTTTTGTAAGACAAGTTCTTTGTTCGATGTATCAAAGGTTTAGAGGTAAAAACTTGTTTAAAAGTTTTTTGTTTTAATGTTTTTTTTATTAATTATCAAGTGAATGTTTGTTTACCTTGACTGTCGTGACATAATTTGATGGAATGTACCCGATCTGTCCGATACGATTGACCACTTGCCACCAGTTTTTCTGTTTGGTGTTCGTCTGATGCAAAACGAAATAATCGTTCTCTTTGAAACTAAGCGTTTTCGCAAAGGTTGCTTTGAAGTCGTAAAGAGCTTTGAGCATCTCATAACTCTCTGCAATCAACGAAACTTCGAATTAACATCAAAAGCAAAAAATTATACACGGGAGATTGAACATTAATTAAAATAAATAAACGCGACAGTTTTATAGCAAGACAAATCAAAAGAAACGAAATAAAACAAAAATTACTTCTCCTTTTGGTTGTCATTGGATTTCAAATACGATTCGGTTTTAACGACGAAGAGAACAAAACCAAGCGGTTGATGGAAAATTTCATACTGTTATTGAAAAATACGTAATGACAATGCTAGATCCATTCCCTAAGCAACAATTTTATTTAATCGATAAAGATCGTGGTCACGGTTTTGTGTGATTGATCCGACACAGTAATTTGCTAATTTATTTCAAATTTTCTTATTACATTTTAAATAATGCCTCCAAGTATATTATATCCGACACATTAATGAAAGAAAGTTTCATTTATTTTTTGTGTTTTCTTTTCATTTGAAATATGAACATTTATTTCTTATACGTCAAGATGTCAAGAATATAGTTGACCTCAAAGAAAGTTGAACTTTAAAATTCACTAGCATCAAGGTTTCGTTACACTATCTGCAATAGAACATTAGCATTGAAATATCACAACTTGTCAAATGTGGTATAACAGAAATCCGTTGCAGCAAGGCTGCAGATATTCTGCGCACGAATTCAAGGACATTTTTTGACACAAATCCAGTCACTAAACAAAGTACAAAATCAGAATAACAATTTTTTTCCACAAAAAATACATAAAAAATGGCAAAGTAAAATAAGTAAGTCTCCTTTTCAAAAAAAAAAAACTGCACTTTTTATTTTCGTAAAATCTGCACTTTCAATTAATCATAAATGACTGAATTAGGCATAAACAACAACTGAACCGAATAAACGAACAAAATAAACAAAGTTTTGTATGATTAAACAATCCCGATTGATTCGTTTGTTTGGATCAAATATTCAGCGAGTATAAAGTTGAAACACATGTTATCAGAGACGGTTCAAATGGCAGTAATAAAAGGCGATAAGCTTCGGAGCACAACCCTTTCTCTGTTCGTACTGGGAGATGAGACGATTACCCACCTAACCTCATGTAATTTTCGCTCATTGTCGATGATCTTTGATTGTGACAAGTTGACACACACGATCAGGCAACGCCCCGTTGAAAATTAGCTCGGCCTCACGCAGCCGGAACTCTACGAGATCATTTCACTTTCGTTCCACCGCGACTTTTCGCTGATACACATTTTTTTTCGGCGCCGCTTACGCGCCTGACTGGATTTCGATTGCACCGAGGAAAAAATACTCAAACCCGCTCGCCACAGCTGAGCTTAGCAGCCGACGCTCGACTGTCCGCCTGTCAATCCCTGCGCACAAACTTTTCTCTTATACAGCACACACAATTGTTCACAATTTTTTTCTGCCCTTTTTCTCGCCTCGTTGTTGTTTACATGCACAAAAGAAAGAGCGACGGGCTTTTGTTTTTTGTTCTGTTTTTCAACGATCGATTGTTGTTTACTGATACGTCCCTGATTCTCCCAGACCACCTTTCGACACGTCCCTGAAATAAATAACAAGAACAGTATTTAATTGAAATTCAACATTGCAACCCCCATTTTGTACAATAGCTCTTTTTTTTTTTAATTGTACTTATTATTATATCTTATGAAATTTGTTTTTATCAATAACAAATTTTTAAAAAATTGTTTCCAATTGTAGGTTAAACTTCGTTTACATTTGATATATTGTAAACAAAAATTTTATTTACTCACTCTCAGAGGTCGAAGAGAGGCGGAGACAAAAATGTTGAACATTGACAGCAGCAGCACCCCAAAAACAAAAGCCCAGTCCAGGTGGCAGCACCGTTATTGAAAAACAGCTGTTCCTTTGAACATGGCGTTGCTCCATTATCCGAATCACCACTGTTGACAACAAGTCCTGACATCGTCGTGAGCAACTCCAAAACCACCGACTCGGACTTGAATTAAAACCGCCGTTTTTTTCTCTTTCAACCCGTGCGATTGTTCACCTAACCTAAAAAAGTGCGGGTGTTGTGAAAAAAGTGCGTTTTGACAGTTTGGCATAGAAATAACGTTCAATGCGGGGTTTTTCGCGCTCAGGTCACCAGTGAACGTGGGAAATCTTTCGTCCAGCAACCACATGACATGTTATCGTGCGAGGAGGCCAAGCTCGAGCTTATAACGGTGAAAACAGACAAGGACGAGGATGCAGACAATGTTTGCTTTGTGGAGCAGTACGTCAAGGAAGTCAGCGACTTCAGCTCCCAGTATGGGAGCAACACCAGTATTTCCTACACTGCATACAACATCGCCGGGAAACCCAGCAAGTTCCCGGATTACGGAGACTTTCCACAAACCTTTGTTATGGTAAGGATCTCAGTTTTCATAACGAAGCAAACTTTCTTTGTTTGAACTGTCTCTTTGTGACTCAGTTTGACGTACTTTCATGGACTTGGTCTGTTGAACCTCATACAAAGTGTTCTATTGCAAACAAAGGATAATTAAATGCTGACGATTTTCAAGTTGTCCATATGTCTTATTGTTATTTTATATTTCAGAGGACGTATGGAAAATGGTGGGACGAGGTTCCTTCGAGATTAACAGATTATATGCCACAAAACAACGGTCCTGTGGTTAGTCAAGATTTTATAGGTGGGTTTTTAACATTGTTACACGAATTTTAATTTTTTCATATGTTTACTCTGTTTTGTAGTATCAACGAAGGTAAAAGTGACACAATAGGTAAAATGTGACACTAAAAATTTGTTATCAAAAGCAAATTTTATTTCATGCACAAGTAAATAATAATGATTTGTTGTATTAATCAAAATTATATAACTCATGAGATTATTTTTAGTTTTTTTTAAATTTCATAATTATCCAAGATGTCACTCTTACCCTCCTTATTTTGACTGATTGAACAGAAAAAAGTGATTATTTATTGAAAATGATGAATAATTTATTTTTCTTTTTAGATCTCGAGTTTCATCAGGCAGTTTACCCAGTTCGTGTATCAATATACGAAACGTACAATCCTGGGAGTGTAGTAGCCATTTGGGGCAGAGACGATATCGGCGAGTGGCACCAGATGTGGTGCGGGCCACCGCAAAAGGTACCGCGAAAGGGGAGAATATTTTCGCCGCCACTGTGCCTATGCAACTTCAAAACAAAAACCATAAGACTTGAATTCAACCATAGCCTGTTGGACTATTATACCCAGTTGGACGCAGTATTATTAATCGGGACCAACGAGCTGCTGCTGCCCAAAGCGGGCTTCAAGGACGACAGTCTGAGCAGTTTGCTGCACAACCTCGGCGCGTCCAACGAAGACGATGCTCAAAATTTAACCCCTGATATTTCTAGGATAAACGAAGACTTGAAGAAACTTAAGAGTTCACTTAACAAACATTGTATACTTTATAAGAGGTGAGAAATTTAATTTAAAATTTTTAACTATTAAGGTAAACGTACCTAATACGGTTATAGTGTACCTATTAGTGTTATTTTTGTTTAAAATATATTTTGAATTTATTTTGAAATTGGAGGCTGTGCAAGACATTTCGTTGAAATTAATGGAAATCTATCATTTAATCTTTATGCATTTCAAATGATTTAATAATTATCCAAAATAAGAATCAGTTTTACAACAAACTTAACATAAATAGGTACACTATAACCGTTTTAGGTGCGTTTATCTTAATATCCTTATAATTGAAATAGTAAAATAAATAAATAACTGTGCTAAATCAGAAAATGAGGTACTTCTGTTGGATTGAATTACAAGATGATTTTTAATTCGTTCCAGTAAATTTATGGAAAAAGTTCCTAAAGGAAAACTGGCTGCAAAGTTGGGACTTCATTACCCTTACATTCCACCAATCGAGGAGGCTTTCAACAGTTTGCAAAAGTTTTTGCAGGAAGAATTTCCGAAGCTTATCGAAGATATTAATTTGTCGTCCACTTCTACCTCGAACGGTCTCATCGACGGGGATGACGATGAAGCTTTTATAGACAATAATGATACTTGCGGTAGCTTTTCTACTCTCCCAGTAAGACCTTTTTTTAATTGTCAGAATTAAGTCGGAATATTATTTTATCTTGATAACTATGAATTATAACGTTGTTTGATTTTAATTATCCAGGATGAAACTGTACTGAAGATATTAAAAAACTTAGATTTGAAATCACTGAGTCGATGTTGCAAATTGAACCGACACTTCAGCAATATCGCACGAGACGCTTTGTTGTACACAAGTTTAAATTTGAAGCCCTACTGGTACTGCATGAACACAAACGCACTGAACAACTTGGCCCTCAGGTGTAAGTACCTGCAACGACTCGATCTCTCCTGGTGTGGCAATTACGGCACAATACTCTCCGAGGACTTCATTGAATTTCTCAGAAACTGCGGCAACCTTTTGACTCACTTAAGACTGAATTGCTGTAAATTTACTAACGACGCAGTGATTCGAGAAATCTCGAACATTTGCAAAAACTTAAAAGGTTCGTAGGAAATTACTAGAAGTACTGGTTAATTATAAGGCCAATTAACCCGGGGTAATTGTGACACTTCAAAAAACTTTTATAGGTCTCAAAATCTAGATTTTTTTATCAATATCTTGAATCATTATTAATCAATTTATTTATTTATTTATTTAAAAAATAACCTCATAAATGAAATAAAAGTTTTAAAAATGATGATGCGTCACTTTTTTTTCACTTTTACTTCAGCTGTCTCTAACAATTTAATTTCATAAATTTTATTACGTCAAAGAAAGTCAGATTTTTACAGCTCGTTTAATTTTTTCCACAGAATTATGTCTTAGGAATTGTATTTCAATATCAAACGAAGGTTTCCAACACATAGAAAACCTGCACAATCTCGAGAGACTGGAGCTGTACCGAACAACAATCGAAACAAAAACTCTGTGCCTGATTCTAAAGAACAATCAGCAGATGCGACATCTGAATCTGGCCGGGATGCACGACCGTTTGAATATGGATGAGATCGCAACCGAGATTTCAGTCTCGTGTTCGAAATTAGAAAGTATCGACTTTTGGAAGGCCCAAACTTTGACTCCTCAGGGGGTTCGAGCTTTGGCCACATGCTCAAAGTTGAAAGAAGTTGATTTCGGATGGTGGTGAGATTTGAACCAATTCAGCTTATGCAAATCATTGACAACCAATTTGATTTACTAATGTTCAATTTTGTGTTTTCGTTTCAGTGGTGGAATGGGGGTTCCCGGCGACGCTTTGAGGGTTTTTCTTAACTCTTGCCACGACTTGGAAAAAGTTTTTTTGGCAGCTTTGAGGGGCGTGACAGATCGCGATTTGGAGCCACTTCTTTCCTGTCGCAAACTCAAGCAATTGGATCTGCTTGGAGCTCGGTCTCTAACGCCCGATATTTGTCTCAAATTCTTGCTCTACTGTCCCGAACTTAAAATGATCGATTTGAGCTTTTGCGACGGGATAAACGAGAGCAAGGTCCAAGAGTGGAGTCAATTATATCCGCATGTGTCTTTCAAGCGCAGTTTTCAAGCAAGTAGTTAGGACTTTGCTTGAATTTTTAATAACGTTTTTACCATCACTTTGAGTTTATTGCCTCAAAGTGTATTTTCACAAGGGGGACATGTAGAATATAATTTACGTAATTCTTTTTGTAATTCAACGGTGACCATTACTCCGATAAGATTGTAGAACAAAGTTTTACACGAATTTCTGTGAATGTGATGTGTGAAACGAAATCGTCCGAATTTTATTTACGTAAACGTAAATTTTCCTCTTTCTTTTGTCCAGTTTGGAATTTTTTATTAATCGTGATTGAAATGTACACAATGAATTTTGTATATGTTGTTTTGAAATATTTAATTTAAATTTTTCAGTGGTGATTTGTGATTGACATTATTTATGTTTATTTATAACGGCTATTTATTATCTTATTGTACAATAATAAAATTGAATTATACGAAGTATGAATATTTTGTTTGATATTATTTTTGTCTTGTTCATCCCACGTTGAAATAACAATTATTTGATTTTTCCACATTCGCAGTTTTCAATATGTTTACAAATAGTGAATTATTGGAAAAAGTGCAAGTGAGGAGAAGGGGGGAGGTGGTAGGGGGGATTCAACTGTTTACATTTAGTATGCAATTTTGCAGCTTGGAGTACACAGTAACATTTTTATTCTCTTCTGTAATGTTTTTTTCAATTTCTTAAACATTTTATATACACATCAATCAAATTGATTTCAAGCAACCAATTGCAAATTTGAACAATCCTTTTTGTTACTCAATTTGTTTATTTAAAAATTTTGACAGTATAAGTACAACATAAAAATGAACAGCGATATTGTGGAACATTTGCGCAAATTTCGAGAGGTAAGTTTTGACAACCAAAAAAACGTATTTTTTACAATTCAATTTTTATTTATATTTATTTAACTACTTGTTAATTGTTGTTCATTTATCAATTGTTGTTAAGAATAGAACTTTTTGAAAAATTTTAAATTTCGTGGATTCTCTTTAGAAAATGGAGTTAGGTTTTGTTTACATGTTTTCGTTTTGAAATGTACCTGAGTGGCCTTTTAAATTCTAGTTTAACCTCTGTCGATTTTATACTTGCAGAAATACGAATCAGTAGTGGAAGTTAACAACACTTACGAAAAAATGTTCCGTCAAATGAAAGATTACTGTAAAAAGTTGCACGCCAAATTCAACTATACCGTGAGAAGTATTTTGACCACCAAATCACACCTGGAAAGCAACGTCTCTAATCTTGAAAGAGAAAATGCAGCTTTGAAGGAACAAATCAACAAGTTGATAGTCGAGAATGGGGAATGTGCTGCAAGCAATGCACTTTTACAAAATATCATCGAAGGAAATGAAGCAAGAAGTAAATAAATCTATTGTTTACACGTGGCACACAACGTCGAACCAAAATAAATAACAAATAGTGTTAATCTGGAAGTTATAAATCTTCTGTTTTAATTTTTCTAGTTTGTGAATTGGAAAAGCAGTTGCGACAGCTCAATGAAAAGCTTGAAGAGTTGAATTTCGATCATGAGAAGGCAATTGTTGAGCTACAAAGATGTTACGAAGAAGAAATAAGAACAATCACGATGGTAAGAACGTTGTTGTTAATATTTACAAATAAAACTACAAATAAATATTTTGGTTTGTGCTTATTTTCCAGAAAAATGAAGATGTAAATCAAAAACAAAAGACTGTCGAAACTGAATCCAACAACAATCAGAATGATGAGAGTGAAAAAACCAAGGTCGTCATAGAGGTTTGTGAATTTATAAATGTATCATAAAAAATAAGTAAATTCGGATTCATTTAAGTGCCTTTTATTTTAACATTTTCCAGAAGCAAGAGTATTTAGAACGTTTGAAGTATCTGGAAAAGGTACACCGCGAAGAATGCGATGAAAAGGATGCAGAGGTATTGTAAAAAATAACTAATAGTTGAAAGAACTAAACAAACAAATAAATTGAAAGAATAATTTTTCAAAAATTGATACATAAGATAAATAAATTTATTTCAGAAATAAATTTGAGAATAATTGAAATAATCATCGTTAAAATTTGTTTCAGATTTTGAGATTGCAGGGTTTGTTAAAGACAAAAACTAAAATCCCTGTTAAAACTAAAAAGCCCACTAAAGGTGCAAATGGAACTTCCCGGTAAGTGTAACGTTCATCATATTAAGAATAAATCTTATGTAATTGATATCAATTAAATGATTTATTTGTTTTTTCAGCTATCCGGAATTGTCAGAATTTGTCCAAATTGGCGAGGCGAAATCAGAACCAAATTCTATCAAACGAAGAAAGTTGTACAATCCAGATGATGATGTGTCAGCAGTTAATCTCGAATAATTTGTTCTTACTCAAAGATTGTCCCTATAATTTATTATTTATTGTCTTTTAAAACTAGTGTTATTTTGTGTTTGTATCTATTTATAGTGAGATTTGATTTATTAAGAAATAGTATTTTTCTTTACGAGCGACGTAAAACCATGCGATTTTACCCGTCGAGTAGAGAAAATGTTTGTTTTCTTTATTCAGTATTTTTTGGTTTGATTTTGTGAAGTGCTTTACTATGTCAAGAAGTTCAATAAAAGATAAACAGTTAAAGAATTCGATTTTTATTTACACGATTTGAACAACTGAATTTCTTTTTACATACTCTACAGCTTTTTATAAAAAATTTCATCACTGTATAACAAAGTCATATCTGCATTCATTAGTTACACTTCTTGAGAAAATCTTTAATCATTCCAGTGCTGTCGTTTCTTCATCCTCTCATTATAGGAAAACTTTTTCGTACTCTCCTTCTTCTCTTTTGCCATTTCCGCGGCATTATCTCTGTGCACCTGGTCTCTCACCTCCATTCGTTTCAGCATATTTTCTTTCAATATTTTCTGCTGCACTTGCCACTGCCAATCTTCCTTCTTTTCATTGCTTCGACTTTCCTCTTCTGCCTCATATCTCAGAGCAAACGTATCCTCCTTCTTTTCATTGGTTTGATTTTCTTCTTCTGCGCCATATCCAAGATCAAACGTATTCTTCTCTGCACGCTGACGTTTACTCCTGTTATCTCCTTCTATTTCCTGAGATATTTTCTCACTTTTCACCTCTTTTCTTTCCCTCTGAGGTTTCTCTTTGACTTCTTTTTCTACTTCTTTCTGATTCTGATTTTCTTCGTTCAAACTCTCAAAATCGATGGAAAATTTTTTCCTTTCATGAGGGCGTAATTTATGTTTCTCAACATATTCTCGACTCGCCTTGGTTTTCCGAGACGGTACATGCCTTACCGCCTTTTCCCAGTTCGCGTCAACTTGAAGGTCTAGCATGATTTTCATGACGCAATCGACAGTCATACTTTTTGACGAACTCGTACCCCAGTCTACGTACAGATCCAGGGGAAGTTTTGCCATTCGTATGCCGTCTTGTTTTGCCTTGGCTAGAGACATCGGTTGACCTGACCCCTGGAATAATAACAGATTGAAACGATTATATACACAGTCATAATATAGGCCAAATAAACGGAAAATAATGGAAAATACAGATGTATATATATATATATATATATAAAGAGAACAAACCTTGTCTACAAAGGCACCAATGATGTATGTAGTTTCAGGATCATAATGTGTTAAGTCTTGTCTGCAATGAGGCGTCAGATAACAAAGTTTGTCCTTGTCAAAGAGATCCAAATACGATTTTTCTGAAATGTTGATGGGATAATCATCATCATACAACGTTGGGATACACTTCTTCAACTGGAGCATCAGTTTGGATTCTTTGTGAGCGTTGCACAGGAACAAGTCAAACGGTCGATCGTGATATCGGTTCTTGGACACACCTTGTGTGATTTGTTTCGCGCAGCTCAGCACCTCCTGTGGGCCCATCCAGTTGTCATAACTGCAGTCCAAGATCAATTTGTTGCCAAACATCATCGACTTTATGACATTGTTGTTATACATTTTGTTCATTGTCGTGATATATATTCGCAAGAACATTGCATTCTTTTCCAACCGATACTCCAGATTTTCAATGTCAAATTCACGTGATTCTTTGTCCTTTTTCTCCTCTACCCATTCCAGTCTTTTTTCTGTCTTTTGTTCCTTTTTCTTTTCTTCCGATAGTCTTTTCTTTTCTGTCAAATATAAATATCTAAGGTACTTCCTGAAAGTAAAGCAAAAAAATTAAAAATTGCTAACGAAATTTAACAAAGATTAATTATAACAACAATTCCATTAAAAGAAATATTGATGTTTGAAACCAACAAATGAAATTTAAACTCACCTCTTTGCGTTTCCCTTTAATTGTAACAACTGTAGCATTGAAAAAGGTTCTATCGTATCCGGCACCTCTCTGGCCTCCTGTCTCCACCAGTCAATCTCAAGTTCCAACGTTTTGTAACGTTTATCGACCTCGGGATCCTTGCAAAGTTCTTCAATCTTTTTTGTCGCCGCATCATTGTTCTTTTGGGTGATAATTTTCGTGATCTCGTCAGCTGCCTCGACGGTATTGATATTTTTTAAATTTTCTAATAACTGCTTGAGCTCGTTGCTGGTGTCCTTGCGAAAAATTCGCCTGTAACTGCGAGCCTGCATGAGCTGGGAGGTTAAATTGCTAACCTGAACACCGTTTAAAATTAAAAACAACAGGGCATTATTGTTTTTGTACGAGTTACCCAGCAGGCCATTCTTCCAAGTGGCTGTCAAAATATTCCGAATCACCGGTTTGTACATTGTCAACGAGTTTGATGACCCGGAGCAAGTGATCAAAAGATAACCTCAAAACTTGTTCGCTCTTGACACGTTTTTGAACCGCGAGGTTGTTTGATTGTTCTAATCGACTGCACCGAATTCATTTAATTAAAACAGTGATTACCGAAAACCGTTCCATCATAGCGAAATATCTTTTTATACTTTGAACGACTTTCAGTGTTATTTTTCTTTTTAATAGGTTAAAAACAATGCGACAAAAAGCATGCCGATTGCCGGCGAATAATCACGAAGGAACCCGATAACCTACGATATATAGCTGATTTGAGCTATTTGCAATTAGATCTAAAACAAAATTTATTAACAATTTTTTTATTGGATTATTGGAAAGTACATTAAAAAATCAAAAGTAAAAAATTGTTAAATTTTTTAAACTTTAAACTCTTTAAATTTTATTTGAATTTTATATATATTTTTTTAAATAGTTAAATATAGTTGTAATCTAATCGATTAAAATGGCAAAAAAAATTTTGTGAATACACCCCCACAATCATTTTTACGACAAAATTAAATTTAAATGTTGACACAAATAATAATACAAATAACAAAAGTACAGGTGGCGCTTATTATTGTTTACCCTATCACATTTGTATATCTTCATTTAACCTTGTTGCAATTCATCGTTTTTCATCTGTTGACAGACAGTATAAAAAAATTATCAATATCAACAATTAAATTTAAATTTTGGCGCGAAAAGGTGTAGGTGGCGCTACAAACGGGACGCTAGTGGGCGCGCACGGCCTCCGCGCGGCTCGTGTGCGGCTGGTCGTTTCAGTGGTGTGCGTGATACCGGGACACAAGTAGGAGAGTGGCTCCGCGCGCGGCTGCTCCGCGAAACCAGCCAGTGAAAAGTACGTTCGGTCGTTCGTAAACATGGCGGCTAGCGACGACGAGCCGATGCATTTGTACGAGGTTTTCCAGAACTGCTTCAATAAGATTGCCAACAAGCAGCCGGGTGAGTGAACATTCGCGATCATCTTCGACGGGCCTCGAGGCGTCGGCGCGCGTGCCCTTCGCGGGCTCACGCCGCGGACCGCCGTCGTGCGCTCGCTTTCGCGTTGCATTCGGGCCTGTGAACACGGCCTGGAACAATCCCCGGGAGCAATCGGATTTGTCAGCGCTTCCTCGAGCTCGGGCTCCGTTTTTCGGCCAGGCTGACTGTTTTGGTTGTCGGCCTGTCAATTCGCTGGACGGTGCTGCACTCTTATCAATTCTCGCTGGCGCTGCAGGCCACCCTAAATTTGCAAAGAGAAAAAGAAATGCTAAAAAAAATAAACAAATCCCATTCGGGATGACAAAACAAACAAACTGTGCTCTACAAAACAATAAGCTAACAGAAACAACACTTTTTGCGCAAATTACCGTTGCAGTCATTCAGTTTGCATTATTTCAAAATAGTGAATTAAATAAACAACCGAGGTAAGTCTTTTGTGGTTTCTTTGAGTCTGAAGATAATGACATTGAGGTTATAACAATACAAACATTGAGCTGCAAGGTTTGTTTACATGTTTTTACAAAAATGTTTAGTCAACATCCAGGGATGCTCCAGAGGATTTGAGGTTATGAAATTGATCACATTCAATCCCTTTTGTTAGTTCATTGGCAAGTTGATGTCTGACGATCAAATTGTATCTTTTTTTCCCCTGTTTTTTTCCTGATCATTGAGGTTGGAAAAGATGTGATGCAAAGAAGGGTTTGTACCAACTCGGTCGGTAACTATTGGTCCTAAAAATATACCTTACGAATTGTCTGACTTATCTTGCTCCTTTTTCAGATGCACGATTTTAATTCACACATTTGGTACAGTTTCAGTTGCTGCTAAGGGAAAGCTAGAAACAATTCAGAAACGTGCTTTCTGTTTCAGTTGAAAGAAAGATGTTTGTTCAGAAGAATGTTTTCTTTAAAATATGTTGCAACGATGAAAAAAAAGTCAAAGTTTAGACACAGATTGGAAAAGCGTGTCATTCGACGTTGTTATGATGAGTAATGAATGAAACTTAGTTGAACAAAGGATTTTGTTTCGAGTCGAATTATTATTGGAGGAAGTGGCTACTGTTTCAGTAATTCGAGGTGAATTTAAATAACTGAGAAGAATCGATTGGTCACTGTTTGATTACACGACGTCTAATCTAGATCTCACTTCTGTCATCTGTTTTGATTAGTTTTATCGTTTTCAAAAAGATTACACCTTATCTTTATTTATGTTTAGAAATTGCTCAAGTTGAAGGTTGTACATACAAAAGAGATAAACTTCAACATAAAAGAAGAAAAGAAGACCGACGCTGTGGAAACTGTTTTAACAGCGTGGAAAATGAGAAACATAAAAAAAAGTTATCTCAACAGGCGAACATTTGGAAATTGCAAAAAATGTAACATGACTACGGGGCTTGTACATCGAGTCACGATACTGATAGCATTAATTCAAGCTCGTCCTGTAATAATGGCAGGCTGTTCCGTTTAATGTAACTAATTACCTCCATTATTGATTTTGCGATTCATCAAAGACAATGATTTATATTAAAAGCTCTCCGATGCCATCCCGGCAGAATCGAATCGGTCCAAAATTGGGCCAACACTATAACGTCCTTCGATTTTATTTATTACATTTAATTTGGACCGTTTCGTTTGTTAAATAATACCAGCAACTTGGCTGAAAATAATCGCCTCTTGCAGATACCTAATAGACTCCCGACTGTTCGCTAAACTTTTCGTCGCCCTGAAAGTTTGAAGAAAATTCGAAACAAGTTAACAGCGGGGTCCGGCGGTGATTTAGGGCTCCTTTTCTTTATCGCTCCAGCATATCGAGGAAATGTCACTGCGATGCACCTGCCTGTTGTCTTCTCTCTCGCGCCGGCTCTCGTGCTCGTTCTCGTTATGTCCCACATTATCGTCATGCTTTATTTTTCAGCCCATAACAAATATTGTCAGATGAAATTTTTATTCCTCACAACCAGTCCTGATCAGCAGACTATTAATTAGCGTCCAATCGAACTGCGAGAAGTGTAGATAAAGAGCGACCAAACGGGGGAACAATTTTAATTGTTGAGTACAACGTTTTATTTTATTTCCTTTCTTTGTTTTTGTATTTTATTTTGTTTCCGAGATGCGAATAACACTAATGGTATATCCTATCTTTGCAGAGGAAAAAGAAGTGGCGGATAAAGAAACGATCATTTTCGGGACGTCGTGAGTTAGGAAAGGCCAAGTCCAAGCGAAGTAAATTCATTAAGGCGCTGTACGTGTACGTGAACGTGAACGTGAAAACGTACACACGCGTGCGTCTAGACCCGATGAGCATCTGCTCGTGGCCGGTGGCTCTCTCCTCGCCTCCCCTTCGTGCAACCTCTCTCTTTCTTTCTCTCTCTTTCTCGCTCTTTCTCGGCGTCCTCGCCTCGCTCCGCCCGCCCTTATACACACACACGCACACGCAACCCGGCTTCTCCAACGGCAGCTTCCAGCGCTTCGTTTCGTTTGCCTCGACCCCCCTTTCCGTCATTCTTATTTTCTTTCCCTGCTTGTGCTTTCACATTCAAGTGCAGCACACCACTTTGCCTTATATATTTATCATCTCAAAAATTCTAAATTGCTTCAAACTCGCGCGCGGGCCGTGAACAAAAATGGCCAAAAAATGCTGATAAACATTTTACACGACGCTAAAAAATGTTACTTCATTCTAGGCATTCTTTTTTCTTCTACTTCTTTTCTTCTACGTTGAATTCGTAGAAATGTTTTGTTCATAGTAAATTGTAGTTATCGTTTTGGAAAAATGTACGTAGAGTTGAACAGCCGAGGGGAAAAACGAAATTTCACGTTTGAAAACACGAGAAACAGTTGCGTACTACGAGAAGGTGTATTGGGAGAAATGATAATAACACATTTTAATAATTGCTCCGCTGAAATGATATAATTTTGTTGGAAATTTCATCGACAAGAAACTCCCTGATTAAAGTCCGCCTTTTATGGTGTTTATAAAAATACTTATTCAGGGATATACTTGTTCAGTATTAATGCCATGCCATATGGTCGTGGTCGGGATTCCATTCGTGACTCTACTTTGCAATTTTGGGATTACAGAAAAAAACAGAAGAAAAAAAAAAGTTAGCCCGACGAACGGAGGGGGAAAATGTGATGTTACAAAGATTATGAACAATTTGTCGATACAGAAATTGGGAAACGACCGAGAGAGTTTATTTCGGTCGCGTATTTCAAACGCTGTTGCGCAACTAAATTTGAAATGTTACTAAATCAGATTACCCTCCCCTACATTTCGGTACGAATGTTCTAATCAGCGTTGGTTAATGACCGAATTTACGGCTCTGATCGCTTACACTGCTCCGAGAACACATAAAACTGCTGGACATTGTTACCGAACCACTTCATAAGTCACATTTATACGACAAATTCTCAACTAATGCTCTCGGCTGTTGCTCACTTCGCTAATGCCATTTCGCGCTCTCCTTACTTTCTGTTCTGCAGCGGTGATAAATCATTTCTTTATTTTCACGTCGGCCTGAAAAACGACAAAAAAATGAGATACTAGTCTACTCCTTTGTCCATGAAATTTTAACGGTGAGACCATAATTGAAAATGCATTTTTTTTCTTCTTTTTTTAAAAATCATTCTCTAAAACTAACCAATTTTTCTAAATTATATTTAAGGTAAACGTACCTATTACGGTTATAGTGTTCTTATTTGTGTTATGCATGTTTAAAATATATTTTGAATTTATTCTGAAATTGGAGACTATGCAAAACATTTTATAAATTAATGGAAAAATAATACCTAATCTTCGTGCATTTCAAATAATTTAATAATTATCTAAAATAAGAATCAATTTTAAAACAAACTTAATATAAAATAGGTACACTTTAACTTTTTAACTTTTATTTTGTTATTATATTTATTTGTCTAAACGTTTCGAAAAATCCGTTTCTATTTGTTTATAATTTTGGAATTTCTTATCGACTCGTGTAATTGTTTGTTCATTTTCAGATCAAAATTAATAATCGAAGAATGTCGAGTCTCATTTGATATTGAAGTTTTGGAATTGGATTTGCAGCGGACATTTGAAAACGAAGAGAGGCAATTAAGAGGAGAAGAGGCAATGTTGAAAATGCGCCGGCAGTCAATAGGTCGAAGCGTCGGCGATGTCAAAGTTGCTTTGAGAGGTGCAGTCACTTGTTGGAATCGCGGTAAAATGCCATGATGAAATACCACCTGCAAAGCATCATCATGCACGGTGGTGGTGTGCGACGCAGGCGCCCGTGCAAGCCCGTTCGACCTGCTTTTTCGAAATAGACATCTGGTCAGATTTCGTTGAGTCTGGCCTGTAAGTGCACGACAGCCTGGCCCTGCACTCCCGTAACTACACGCCATTAAGGGGCCCTGATTTTTTTAACAGGTGCCCCGTTCTCGGTCATTGTTTGGCCATCGCACCCAAAACACTGGCTTAATTTTTCACAAACTTGCAAGTTGGCAAGATTAAACAAAATGAGCATCTACAAAAATACGGATCGATAATATTAAAGATCTTTCTCAAACACGAATTTGGAATGACTTTTTTTGAAATAGGATTTTAAGGGCAAAATCGGGGGGCTTATTTTTGTTTTGCCAGCTCAGTTTTTACGGTACAATTTATGTTTCACCTGAAATATTACCATTTTTCACATAGGGACAGGTGGAGATCCCAAACGGAATGTCGAATAATTAAGAATATGGTGAAATCTCTTTGAATGACAAATGATTGTAAATTATATGGCTGTTTCTGACTTTTCAATTCGTGCCATAATGCCCCAGCTTGGCAAATTGAATTGTTTTCAACTGGGAGCAAAAAAAGAACTGGTTGAAATCTTAAAGTTTAAATCCCTTCTCAAATTGTGTATGATTTTTTTAAAAAACTCCACAAACAAGGCCATTTAAAATTGGCTGATAAGTTATCTGGGTATATTTTTTGCGCTAGGTTAGTGGCAAGATAATGGTCACCAGGTGTGTTAGATTTCTTGGCCGAGCCTAAAATGGTGAGATCAAAAGCAAACCACATCAGACAATGCCGTTTAGGAACTACTAGAAAAAAAACCTGATTTAGAAATTGTCTCGTGGAATAGAATATAAGATTCACTTTTTTTTCCTTTCTGTATGAGAAAAAAGGAAGGATATGGTTGAAAAAAAGAAGGATGGATTTTTTTGTTTCATCTTGGCGCAGCTGGTCTGAAAAAATGTCGATGAACAGTTATGATTTTTCTGATCACCCTGTACATAACTGGCGCGTGGGTTTGTTCTCCGGCGTACGCACACGCGTAACAGAGGAGAAAGACAGGAGAAAAATGGTGGTGAAACGGTGCTGCAGGGTCACCTGTTGAACATTCCTGCCGGTCTACCTAGTTCAGACGCCTATAAGGGACATAGGAGCCCAAGAAGAGCGTGTATCATTTATTAAACACTCGTAAATTCCATCTTAGGTAGCATCTCGCCGCTGGTATCAGCAACAACTCTCAAACTCAACGTCATACTTTTTTCTTTTTTCGTACCTTCCCCCCCTGCACTTTCTCTCATTAAACATAAAGTTGAACCCTGACTTTGAAATACGATAGGATTCGCTTTTTGCACGCAAACCTGAAATTAAAAGCTACATAATTTATCTTGTTTCATTTGCAAATCGTCACCTGCAACTCAAACTTTTTTTCCCTTCTACAGGTTTGATTCAACTTCATTTTTCCTCGCTCGGGTTTCGCAAGATTACTACAAAAAATCAAAGTTGAAAAGTACAATTAAAGCAAACTTTAACACACTGTTCAAAATTAAACTTCAAAACGTTCTGAAAACGTTTTCAAATGAAATTATAAAATTACGCCTTGGTTAAATATTTATTTGCTGAATTTGTGAATATAAAAAAATTGTGTTAATAAATACATAATGACAGAAGGATTTTTTTTTTTAAGGGGGGAGAGAAAAAAATGAGATGTTATAGAAACGGAATAGAATATATTGGACTGTAAGTTTGAGTGTTTGATTGGAAGTTACATGGATTGTTGAGTTTAGGGGAAGAGATTGTACTCAATGCGTGAGATAATTGTGGATAAATAGTCGGTATGTGACGTGCGCTTGGCGGCCGCGTGTGTGGCAATTAATGTTGACTTTGACAACAACGAGTCGAGGTTTTTTGGCATGTAAGCTTGAGCGAAAATGCGCGCTAGGATATATAACGTGTAGCGACGAGGAGAGGCGCGCCACGCGTAGGCCACGTGCCGTGCCACGCGTGTTTCTTCGCCACCGTGAGATTTGTTGTACACCTTAGATGTAATTAGCCGAGGCGAGACTCGTTCTCTCGTCACCAACGTCACCTACTCAAGTTGAAAAAAATTCAACCGTACAATAAAAAACACAGAAACACTTTTCAAAATGTATTATTCTAATTTCTGTCTTTCAATTTTAATTTTTAATCTATTTTTTATAACTTGATTCTGTTTGTTACAGTTGTATATTTGATAATTTTTGTATTGTAAATTTAATATTTCATTTGATTCATTATTTTATTAATATTATAAATATTTAAAATTGTAAATGAAGGCCGAGATGGATTTTTGTTATTTTAGCTCAAAAAGTTTTGTTCCGAGTGAATTTTGAAGTACAAACAATGGCACAACTGAGAAGAAGGCCTCTCCGGAGGTCTAAAAATAGTTACCGCTTGGAGCATGAAATTCTCTTTCGCTAAGTGGAGTGCGATTTGATTAAAAGGAATCCACGTACTTAAGATGGGGCTTGATCTTGATACAGATTTTTAGAGTGAATTTACTGAAATATAAATGACCGAGCGAGCACAGCCAATCCGGCCAGATAAGAATTTCTCGAACGTTGGCGTGCCGATCTCGGATGGAGATGCAATTTTGTATTAATGATAAAGCTGCTTGGGAGGCTCGACAAATCATTATCAAAATCAGGATACCGGTGGACGCATTAGCGAACATTTTTGAAACTGAAAAGAAGCAAAAAAAAACAAAAAAAATACAGGCGAACCGAAGAAAGAAATAAAAAGGAAGATAAAAGATAGAAATTTTATGGACCAATTTCACCGGATCATATCGGCCGGGAGGATTAATTAATAAGCCCCGGGCATATCGAATCTTAATTGAAGGATCGTTGATAAATTTTGTTTTCAACATCAGTTGTGACCGAGACATGTGCGAACTTTATAACAAACGTTTTATGAAGACGTGATCTAATCGGTGTCTTCCAAACAAATTTCAGGGCCAAACAAAGGAACTTATTTAAAGAAATGTCAGCTCCTAAAATATGGTCTCTTTATGGTAATAAACATAACACGAGAAGGAAAGAGAGAGAGAGAAGAAACTTTTATCGTGGTTAAATGTTGAAATTTGAATTTTCGTCGCATTAATTTTTTGGATTTTTCAGAACCAAAAGATGAGCCTGGAAACTGTAAGTCAGTGAGAGGGAAAGAAAAAAAGGAAACAGCCGAGAGCAGGGCTGCAAAAGTGGAATTCGCCAAGTTGCCATGAAAATTCGTCAAATGTTGATTATCATCCGAAGTTGGCTAATCAGATGCAAACTAATACAACAATTTCTCGTACATCCGAGAGA
Organism: Trissolcus basalis; assembly: GCA_025266255.1. Lineage (NCBI taxonomy): Eukaryota > Metazoa > Arthropoda > Insecta > Hymenoptera > Scelionidae > Trissolcus > Trissolcus basalis. The sequence continues at coordinate 44,125 of JAAMPD010000004.1, forward strand.
CTCTTCGACTTAATCAATAGGCCAAGAGGGGAATCAACATATTTTAATGCGCGCAGACACAATGGCGGTTGAGCGCCACTGCGAGGATGGGCCCTCGCTGCTTACTATACTGTTCTTCAGTGGGCCCCTTCTAGTGTAACACGAAGGGGGGCACTGGCAGCGACAGCTGCCGTCGGTCCCCCCTCCGGCGCCCCCTTTGCGGAACCCAAGCAACTCTTTCCTTCTTTTCGCTCCGAGCTTCTTCTTCCTTCTTCGTCTTTCTTCGACCCCCTCACTTCTCCCCACCGTGAACCTTTCGGTCGCGTGGCCAGGCAGCCTTCCGAGCACACACCAAATGTACGCCTTCGTGTTTCGTTTTACTACCGCGCGTATCCCCCTATTATATCTTGCTATTTTTCAGGAAAAAAAAATAGAAAGAAATGAAAGAAAAAAATAAGAGAACTCGAAACTCTGATTTCCCAGGATTATTTATTTATCCAGGGAGAGAATTTTCACTCCCAGTTGTTATTTCTAGCTGGGGCCTTTTGTTTTGCTTCCAAAGGGATACGAATATCTGAGATAAGCCAAGAAAAGTGTGGAAAATCGTTTGTTTTACTACCAAGAGTGAAAGGCAACAAAAAAAAAGTTGGTACCGTTAGCTCTTTGCAACTCTTTCATTTTGTGTACCTCCTGGGGAAATTTTCGGTTCCTTCGATTTTTGTTAATTACGTTCTGATGAACGCAACTTTCAAGATAATTTGTAAATGTTGGGCAGACGATTTGTAATTTTATATAGACTCGAAAATGTGGGTTCGAGTGGTTCGGCGGTTTTTGTTCGACGGTAGGAAACTTCATCATGTTCTAGTGTTCGGCTTCTCTTTCTCTCTCCTCTATCTATCCCCACGGCTTTTTCATGACAGAGGTCTGTTTAATGTTACGGCCCGTGGTTACATTTTCAGGTATAATTTTTTTGTTCCGTTTTTCTCTTATTCACGAATTTTCGGATGCTTTCTCTAATGCTCGAATATTATATTTTGGCTCGAGTTTCATGTCGAGGATGGAAATAAGATTCGAACGGGGAAGACATTTTAATTGAAAACAATTTTTGTTAGCCGAGTGGATTTGAAAGAGGAGAATGATTGTGATAATTTATTTGAAAATTGTTAGTAACGCTGGAACAATAGTTTGTGAGCTGTTTGTCCGGGGACTTTGCCACTTGGAAAAAGTAGAAAAGTTGGCGAAGTAAAAGAAGTGCTTTGAGGTTTTTACGAGTTTTACTTAGATTCTTGAAAAAAAAGGAGGAACAAAAGCACCGTCATTTAGCCGGCTCAACTTGAGTTTCGTCGCAACAAAATTTTCTTTACGGTTCAAACAGAAGAACAAATTTCGAACGGAGGTAAAAATCATTAAATCAAGTGTACATTTTTTTAATTCCTTAATTTTGCTTTGTTTCATAACATTACATGCACATACATTTTTGGACGAACAAAAACATATAATTTGATTTATATTAATTTTTGTAGGATTTGGAAACGCCTGCAATGAAGAAGTTGGGGAATCATAATTGCAAACCAATCGCAGTGATCATCGGCCACCCTATCATTCGAAAATGATTGACGGCTTCTCAGATTTTCGTCTAGACTTGAGTCCTTGACGGTCGCTAAACCGCCAATTCGGAAGGAAAGTTTCCGAAAAAGAAAGGAAATAGTTTCGCCTATAACCTGCGACTGACTTTTGGCCAGCATTAGTCGGCAATAACGACACCAGGGTCACGCCCCGAGACCTCGGCTGGTCCTATGGCCTGCCTTTGCACTCCCACGACTTTCCACAAAAACCATTCAAAAGTCACTCATTTCAAATGAGTGCTCAAATGAGCATTTATTTTCGGTACCCCAAAAACTTTCTTATAGAGAAAGCAGAAACATTTTTGCTCCATTTTATGACTCGAATTTAATTTATCAATTTGATGATATATTGATTAGAAATAAAAGTAAACAACCATTTTGTTTGTCGAAATTGTTTTTCTCTATTTTTTTCTTTTTCTTTTTTTTTTTTTTTGAATCGATAAATTTGAATTTTGGTGCCCCCGAGTTTTTAATCTTCTATTGAAAGGTTTGAAAAGGGTTCGCGAAAATGCATTCAGTGGCTTTTGGAAAAAGGATTCAATGGCATTTGCTGCTCGACGTTAGATTCTCAACGCAAAGTCTCTCTTCTTCATTTTTTTTCAAGGGTTGAATTTGTCTTATCCCCATTGTGAGGGTCTCGACAATCGCGGATTTAAATCTGCTTTGAATGAGAGAAAAATAAGGTTTCATAGGTTCGGATTTCTGCAACTGCTCCGACAAACCGTCCTCGTTACTGTCAATCGAATGATCTCCGAATTTTTTATTTTCGTCCTCGAAAAATCGATATCAGTCATTCTTTCGTTCTTTTTTTCAAAGATCAAATTTTAACAAAACTAGGCGAGCGAGGCGCGCCCTCCGGGCGCGCTGTCTCCGATCCGTAGGAGCGTAAATTTTAAATTTATATATTTAATTTAATTTATACGAGCATTTAATGGTCTAACGTCTCCAAACGTTACATAGTTGAACTTTGAATGTGTGAAAGATGCACTTCGGAATTTCTGTTCGGTTAAAATTTATCACGTGACGTAAAAGCAATTTTTCAATTAATATATCTATTCTTAAAAAGTAATATAAACCCAGCGCCGGACTTATTGAAGAATAAATGTTGAAAAATAATAAATTATGAAAAAAGTAATGAAAAAATGTTATGAAATAATAAATTTTTAACAATAAATATTATTTTTAAATCAAAAAAATGCAAAAGAAACACAGTTTCTAATATTACTACTATATGTTCAGTTAATCACTAATAATCACTAATATTCCAATTTTTTACAAATTTGTGTTATATTGAAGATTTTTCCAGTTAGAATTACGCGTAAAGTTCTGTATAAACATAATTTTTTGTTGTGACTTCATTACTTTGTTTGCTTGTATAAATTTTCAAAGAGTCCCAGGATCTTACTCTTGATATCGCAACATAAAACTGACCATGATTAAAAACGTCTTTCCTTAAATCAATACCTATTCTTTCAAATGTTTGTCCCTGGGATTTATTAATAGTCATAGCGAAAGCAAGTTTAACAGGGAATTGTCTTCGTTTAAAATTGAACGGATAGACGTTTTCACATTGAATTGTCATACGACTAATGAATGTTACATTTCCTGCGTTGTCACCAGACAAAATTTCGCATTTCAACAAATGATCACTGAAATCAAGAATTAATAATCTCGTTCCATTGCATAAACCTTCAATGATATTAAGGTTTCGAATAAGCATTATGATTGAATATTGTCTTAAACGTAAATCATGGGGTGGCAATGATGGCGGAGATAAGGTGTGCAAATATTCAGGTAGAATTGTCGTAGCAATTTCGCCATTATCATCAGAAACATCGACACTGTCAATACTGGTATAATGTCTTTCAGTTGATTCTTTTAGTAAACTGACAACACGCATATTTATTTCATCAACATCAATATTTCGTGCAGACAAAATTGCACTTTGTGATGCTTTTTTATATTCTTGATTTCGCAATGATTCGCCGTAAATATCTTCAACTATATCAGCGTTTGAATCTGCTAATAAGCGTTTTGGAATTTTAATGTTATCATCAGTATCATTTAATTTGCCATTTCCAATGTTTAAAACAAATTCGGCGAATTCTAATTCTTCTGGTAAGACTCTCATGTTTTCAGTCAGAAGAAATTGTTTAAAATATCTCCATAAAAAGCTAAATTTGATAGAAAGATTTACTGTTTCACTTCTTGTTCCATGTTCTTTGATTGGAAGTAATTGTCGAAAATCTCCTCCTAGAACGACAATTTTTCCTCCGAATAATGCATTATTTTGCATTATGTCTTGCAATGTACGATTCATGATTTCTAAAGCGTATCGTGGAGCCATAGGAGCTTCATCCCAAATAAACACGTCAACACTTTTTAGGAATTGACCTGCTTCAGTTTGAGATTTGATGTTAGAAGATGAATCTGAAAATAAAGGTACAGGTAATCCAATGGTCTTATGAACCGTTTTACCTTCAGGTAGCAATGTTGCTGCAATGCCAGTAAACGCCATCGTACTGACTGTTTTGTTTCTTGCCTTTATCAAGTTATACAAAGTACTGTAAACAAACGTTTTTCCCGATCCACCTGGTCCATCTACGAAGAAACATTTCTGACCATTGTAGTTGTCAGTAGCGCTCAAAATAATGTCGACAATATTTTTTTGAGTATTGTTCATCATGTTATATTGCTGCATGCCTGTTTGCAAATATCCTTCTAAAGATATTACCACGGTATTATTTACAACTGACACCATAGCATCCATATCAGCAACATGAAAATCTTTGTGGCCTTGTTCGTTGAGTATTTGAATGATGTGATCATAAGCCATTTTTTCGCTTTGCAATAAATTGTGATTTCAAGCATAATCTTCAGAAAAAGAGCTTTTAAACTCTTGCCACAGCTCTTGAGGATACGTTGGGTGACAATGAATTAGAATCCGAGCAAACAGAAATCTTAGTTGACGTGGCATCATCCAAGAGACTGCTTCATTCATGGCTTTTCGCCATTCTTCATCGTTTTATATTAAACCTAAAGCTAAACATGCTGCAGCAAAAGTAGGTTGTACAACTCCATTAACAGTCTTCAAATCTTCAAAATCCGTAGCACCTTTTACCGATAACAGAAGGATTCTCAAATGGAATAATTCTGTTTGAGATGGACTAACAGAGTACATGCGACCTATACATTTAAAATGACTCTGACGTGGATGCCATTGAACCATTTTTTTCCATCAATAATTTCTTTTCTAAAAACGTAATGCTTTGGAATTTCTGTATACAGTATTTTTCTTGCACTTTCATCTCTTAAATTTAGTTTGAAATATTCCATCAACATCGTTACTTGATTTAAAGCAGTTGATAGTTTATCGTTATTTTTAGTGTCATCAAGAATCACATTATGTTCATTTGGAAGATGCACAGGCAAACGATAAATAGTATGACTTTTGTCTTGTAATTTTAAACTAAAAATTCTCCAGGATGCTTCAATTGGACTAACATAACGTGTCTCAACAAAATGTTTTATTTCATCGTGTTCAATGACAGATTCTCCGGAAGAATTTTGTATCACAACTGCAGCAGCGTCATGACCTTTGTAAATATACTTGTAAATATATTTAACGGACTGTACACTTGATACTACCTCAACATTCATATGGCAATTAAAAAGTTTAATCAGTGTAGGTGAATGAGGCACAACGTGTCTGTTGTCAACAACAAATCCTCCAGATTTTTCATATGTGATGCCTATATCTTTTCTCTGATAAATGTGATATCCATTTTCATTCATCGTAGTTTCAGGCTGAAATGTCTTTGGATAGTGTTTGGAACACTTTCCATTTACCATACACCAATCACCACATGGTCCATGAATCATATTTTTCATGATGATTTGATGTAATTCTGGATGAACTGAAGGGTCAGGTATTTCAGCAGAAATAATTTGATCGACAGCTTCAGGCGTTTTTTTTTTACTGTTGTAATTGAGTGTGATAAGCATGTGAATATGCGGCAAACCTCGTTTCTGAAATTCAATGACGTACACATAAGCAGCTACGTCACCAAAAAACTTTTGTCTCACAATTAAATCAACTAAGTGATCTTTTTTTATATCAAAAACTCTTCCCACTATGTCAGGTCTATCACAGGGTTGTTGTCCAGGTAATAAATTTTCTTTTATTTCTTTCCAATTGGGATTACACGTCATAGTCAGAAAAATGTCTGGTTTTCCGAATTGTCTGACAATAGCCATTGCATCATGATAATGCTGCAACATATTTCTTGGAGATCCAACAAACGTTGATGGTAAAATAGTTAATTTACCTATTGTTGAGTTTGTATTTGCAACGGTAGTATTCAGATAGTCATGAAGATTTTTGTAAGTATCCACTCTTAATTCTTTTTGGTGAGATTTGTGGTATTCTAAGCGATCTTTTTCGATTTTTACATAAGAATCTACGACCCATTGCTGCATAAGTCTTCGTCCCATAATAAATGTATTGAATTCACCATTTCGCACTGCCAGACGATATTTTGTGTAATCTCTTCTTGTAACTCGGCGGGTACTGTTGACTTGCATAATATCACGGTGCCATCCTTGTGTTCCATACGGATATAACAGCGGGTATACCCAAGGTTCAACATTTGGATCCATTGAACTTACTGTCTGTAAAGTTTTTGTAGTTTTGTTTCGAATAGTTACGTAAGATTCAGGAATTTCTCCATCCGCTGTTGTAGAGAAAATTGCTGCAACTTCATTAACTCTTTGAGGATTGTATCTTCGTTGATCCATTCCAGGTTTCAAGGAGAAAAGTAATTGTAACTCAGATGGAACATCATTAGTTGACTGCATTTGATTTTTTAATTCCTGTGCCATCATTTCATAAGATTGTGAGAATATATTGTTTTCTCTCATTATGCTATCCAATGATTGTAAAACATCAATATTAAGATAGTCAAAAACACTTGAACGGTGGTGTAAAGCTTCGTTTGAATCAATGATAAATAATTGACCAAATGAAGGAGCTTGGCTGTTGGCAGGATACAATGAAGTATTAATCTGATAATATATTTGTCCTGCAATCTTAAAGCAAAACGGTCCAGGTCTACCGTTGAATTTCACTAAGTTTGCATTGAAAGAAGCAAATGCAAATGCATTGTTATAACATCGTATATTCTGATAAAAGTCTAATGAATTTGGATCTGTTCCGTCGAAAAGAGATCGGAGATATTCGGGTGGGTCAGGCATTGAATCAAAATTGACTTTACCGTGCCCACAACATCCACTAAAAGAATTGCTATCTTTTGTTGTGATCTCATTATCAAAATGAAGTGCACCACAGTGTTTACAATGAATATCCATTTCAACAATATCATGTTCAATGATATCATTTAAGTTTTGATTTTTGATTATTGAAAAGTTAATGTAACTTTTTTTCCTAGTGTTAGTAATTTTATCGTTCAAATTAAAGACAGATTCTAAATTTGGATCAACGATAGGATCGGTAGATTCTATTGCACGTTGTGCCGAAGAAAAGATAGTATGCATAGAAGTAGAAGCGTTTTCAGCAGTCGCAATTATGTCAGGTAATTCAGAGGGCCTCGTTTCAGATGTGATCTCAATAGTCTGATGATTATTTGCACTCTCGTTTTCTGTATTTAAAAGTAAAGCTTTTTCTAATTTCTTTTTCATCATGTAGCGTCTTTGAGCTTCTGCTTTTTTTTGTTTCTTTACTTGTTGATATTCTATTTCTTCTTCATCAGATCTTACAACTTTTCTGCGTGGCATGATGTTAAATTAAATTTATCAATAATAAATGTGGCAACTCTAAATTGAATCGATAAATCGAAATGTACTAATGTTATCGAAAATGTATTGCAATTATGTTGATTGATGTTAGAATGTAAATTGATTTTGAAATTAGTTATGATTTTCTTATAAAATAAAAAATACTCTAAACAGGATTTTTTTCCAAATCAGTATTAGATATTAGATAATTTTCTAACTTGTTTAATTCTGTGTTATTATTCAGGAATTTTTTCCTTAAATTTTTTGGTTTTGATGAGTGTTTAGTTTCAATTCGATTGGTTCAAATGATCAAAGGTTCTGTTTTAGTTGGTTGGTTCGAATAATTTAGTGTTCAGTTTTAAACAGTTTTGTGCTCAGTTTCAATTGGTTCACTTTCGAATAATTTATTTAAATCAAGGTCAATGAGTTATTGAAGTTTAATTAGTTAATTTTATAGCAGTATCGAAGTCCTAGGCAGTAAGTTTTTTAGTTTAAAATAATCCTTTGTTTTTAATGAGTGTACAGTTTCAATTCAATTGGTTCGAATGATCATGTGTTCTGTTTCAGTTGGTTCGAATAATTCAATGTTCAGTTTCAAAGGTTCGGTGTTCAGTTTCAATTGGTTTAAATGATCATGTGTTCTGTTTCAGTTGGTTCGAGTAATTCAGTGTTCAGTTTCAAACAGTTCGGTGTTCAGTTTTATTTAGTTCAGTTTCAATAAGTTTATTCAAATAAAGTTCAATAAGTATTTTGGTTCAATAAAATCATTCGGGTTTCAAGAGTGTTCAGTTTCAATTTCATTGGTTCTGGTTCAAACATTTATAGTCGCAATATTGTAAATAGGGCAGGATATACAAGTTTAATAAAATTTTATTCTTGATTCAACTGTAATTATAACAATTTAATACGAATTTTTCCATACAACAGTGATAAATCATTCAAAAAATTAGCATTTAACATAAAAAATTAATGTCATATTTCAGTATGTTCTTCCTAGTATTTCATCCTGCCAGAATGTCCTGGTGTCCTGGAAAAAAAGAAAAAGTGATTAGTTTGGGTTGAAAATTATAATGCAATTACAATCATAATAAATTAACTGATACGTACGATAATATGATGGTTTTGTGTAATGTATATAATTCGCGCAAGTGAAATATCATTCACAGTAGACCTCGTCTCTAGTACGTCTCTAGTAAAAAGAATGTCAACGGTGTTCTGGAAAAAAAAATTTCAAGATAAAAATATAGAAATATTGAAGTGAAAAGAATAAAAACGTGAATGGTAAAAAAAATGGATAAACAGAATTGAATAAAATAAAAAATAAATAGAACAAAATCACGTATATAGGTATATTTTAACAGAGCTTGTTTGGCGAAAAATAAAGATATTTGACAAACCCAAATTCATAAAATATATTCCATATGAAACTAAAAAAAATTTGTACTTTATTGCCTATATATGTCATTTTGTAGAATTTTAAATTTCTAAAATAAATATCTGAGTTTCGAGATTTTTCCAAAAAATTTGAATGTAGAGGTATTCAATCTAATAATAGTCGATTCATTTTTTAGAAATGGATTTATTACAGAAAGTTACAAAAAAAGTCTATTCTGAGACCATTTTAATGATCACACAAAAATTTCAATTTAAAAAAGTAAATTCAAAAATAATAAAAACATGAAAGTATGAAAGTACGAAGTTAAAAATATAAAAACAATAAAAAGTAAGTAGATTGCTACAATATAAAATATTTTACCAATTTCTTTGAAATAAAGTATCAATATTTACTTTAAAAAATTAAAACAACTTTTTAATCATTAAAAAAATAAAAAGTGTTTAATTTATGAATTCTATAAAAGAAAATACCAGTTAAAAACATTAAATTTTGGTTGATGATCAACGTTGTCATATGAATTATAATATTGTTTGTGTTTGAATTTTATATATGAAAAATGAAAATGATGCATGAGTTTGCTTCAACCTAACCTAAAAAAATGTTTACCTGATAAACAACAATATGCCTGCTCGCTTGGTTAAAAACTCCACGTTGAATAGTTGGCACTATCTTCACTCAGCGTAACACATATAATGTTGATTTTGGTTTTGTTTTTTAGTTTTGTTTTTTAAGTTTCAAGAAACTAAAAATTTGCACAAGAACAACTAAGCACGTGATCTACACAGAAAAGAGAGAACGGCTGATTCGTAATACCAACATGTTTTTTTTTAAATAAAGTTGGTATTACTATAAGAAAAGTCTATTATTCAAAAACCGACTAACTTCATGGCAAAATAGAATAGAAATGAAAGTTGAATATCACTTTGACAATATTGCTTCGCTCTAATCATTTATTTTTGTACGAAATAAAAAAAAATTCTAACCTAGAGAAATAATCAATTACGCTTTCTCATAATAATCGGTTCAATTATTTCTAACCCACCCAAAAGGATTGAAAAGAAATGAAAGAAATTACAAATTAAGAAACTTTATTATAATATATTCATATATTAATCAAATATTACAATCTGTCAAATAAGATCTTTTATTGATTAATTAAATCTATTCAAGTGAATACTGATCAAAACATAATATTACGTATACCTTTTGCTTAATTTTAATTAAAATCACTTTTTTAATAATCAGACTTTTTCTAGTTTAGTTACCATGACAGGAATGCCTTTTGGCTCATCACAAAATAAAAATATCATTTTTAATTTTCAAATTTCAAATCAAAAAAATCTTTATCGCCACTTATATAGAGTTGGAGTTCTCATGCCCTCAGTCATTGAGTTTGGTTTTTTTCTGGAAAAAACAAAGTTTGAATTATAATTTGTACATAATACTATTATAATAATAATAATAATAATATAACGATAAAAACAAAAAATTTACCATGAATGAATCAGTAATGGGTTCTGAATTTTCCTTTTCTTTACCACTAAATTTTCGTTTTGGGGTTTTATTGTTGGTTATCATCTCCGTAAAGAGTTTAGATTTTCCAAATTGAATTTCGATGTCATTTATTGAAGCCACTTCTAAGTATAATTTTGGGTTATTGTACTTGTCTGAAAAATAAAAAAAATTGAAAAAAAAATGGAAAAAAATTGAAATTTAATTCAGAAAAAGAAAACTGAATTAACAAAAAGAAAACTGAATTAACAAAAAGAAATTGATTTGAGAAAAAAAAATTGGATAAAAAAAAAAGAAAACTTGATTAAAAAAAAAATTTGCAAAAATTTACCGATTTCTTCGCGTGCTATTCCGATAAATTTGCAACAATCACCCACTTTGATGTTGTGATCATCAGAAAACTGGGTTATTCTAAGGTCCAATTTGAAACCTTTTGAACAAATTGCAGCAGAACCGAACGAAGCTGTTGATCGTTGAGTTATCAACTGGAATGGCGACTTCAAATTGGCCTTAACAACTGTAATAAAAAATTATGTCATTACTGTCATCTTTTTTGTACTTATTAAGTATATACTATACTTGAAAAAATTTATTTCACTTAAATCTAGTATATATTTTAACTTTTTTCAACTTTTTTGAGATTGAATTTTACTTCACATTATGCATCTCGATATAAAATTAATTACTTACTGATCAATTCATCAATCCAATTTCCAAAGTTTTCAAGATCAATTTCTTGGGGTGGTTTTTTTGGTTCGTCAGTTTCCGACATTTTGAGTTTCGTCTCTTCAAGCACTGTTATTACAGTGTGTTTTTTAATCGACAGCTCATACCTGACATTTCCTTTGTTGTACGAGGAGTTTGCAAGGGAAGCCCAGGCGCCGTTTATGTGAATGACCTGTAAAAATTAATTGAATTAAAAAAATTCAAGTTATAAAACCTAATTTTAAAATAAAATTGAAAAAATCATAACAATACCATTCCAGGTTTTATTAAGTTTTCGATGGCAGTAATGGCAGAATTCCACGCGCCGCACTGCACGACCTTCCTTTTTTTGTTAGATATAATAAATTTCATAACTTCGTATGTTTTATCACGGCCAACAGTAATAGGGGCATCGACCGAATTAACGAAGCCAATTACTTCCCTGTAAAAAAGAAAAAAACGAATCAACAATTAACGAATAAAAAATTAACAAAGAAAATGATAGGTTAGGTTAAAAAAAAGCACAAAGAAAAGAAAAGATTATAATAGGATAAAATTCACTTACACGTTACGGTCGTTGATTTCTATTAAATCGAAGTCTTCATCTGATGTTAGATGATCCATTTTTTTTTTCACTTTTAAAACTTAATTATTGAATTAATAACACGCGGGATAACACGTGGGAACCGGACAATTCTAGATTGAAAATTGAATTAGAACTCACTCAACAAAGACAATGAGTGAAAGAGTGAGAGAAAATGAGAAAAGTTGAGTGAGAATCGAAAATCGATATATCGATACGCGCGTGCATTAATGGTCAGCGCGACCAACTTCACGACGAGCTTAACTTTTTAAGAATGGATTTATACCATGTGAAAAATATTTGTAGTGGAAAAAAATTGATTCACAACTGGTTTGCAGTCGGTTCGAATTTTATCAATAGGTCAGGAATTTAAGAATGAGAGTGGAATGCAGTGGGAATTTTTTAAAAGACCAGAGAGACACTTAATATCTCAATCCCATTAAGAACAGTAGATCGAGCAATGACGTAACCCGATGCAAAATTTTGAAAGTTCACACTGCAACCCTACCAGACGTCTTCGAAGGTGTTGAAATTCAAAAAATCCCTCGCTCACTGCAGAACCAACAAAAATCGTCATCCCACGTTCAACAACCCTGTGAAAATTGCACTTTTTGTTCCTTTTTTTTTAATTCTCCAACTTCGAATCTCCATCTACAAGACAGGATTATAATAGAAAAAAAAATACTTGGCTGAAAGTGGATGTTTGATTAAAAGTGGATGAGCGTTAAAATCCAACAGGAAACATTAGTATTTCCGGGGGAATGGGAGAGGAGAGGGGAGGGGGGAGGAGAGGAGTATTAAGTGCATGTAGATGACATGTCAGAAACGAATGTCCGACCGAAAACTATGTAGATGTTATCGTCAGGGCGTGTAAGTATAAGGCGATACAAATTCTGTACCGATGAGCATGGTTTCCTGCGGAGCGCGACACACCCATTCCATTACCATAGCCGCGACCCAGTAGACAGATAGTTCTCCGCGTGTGCACACATTTTGCATACACCCGTTATGCCTCGGCCATAATTACGCACGATTCGCCATATCTCGCGTCGAGTATCGCATACCAAAAAGCGCGACTTTCCTCTCGTTTGTATATCGCGGGCGCTGGATCTGCCCGCTCTGAAACCGCTCTGTCCATTGTTCGATAATTATCCCCCGAGCGATAATAAATTGTTCTAATTTGGTCTGAAAGTCTCCGTTCGATGGCAAAGAGTAAAAGTCAGCGAGGTGAAAAAGGAGCGAGGAAGAAAATAATAAAGGAGCGCGCGAAGGGCGTAAAAATATAAAAGCGTTTAAATAAAAGGACGGGGTTTGACCCAGTGCATGCGAATTGGCGAAGGAAATTGTCGAATGGTCGAGCGATAATCAAGGGAGCGTTACGTCACAACGGCCAAGCTCGTTCTGAGGATGACACGACGGTCCACGAGCGGGCTTGTCCTTTGATGCATGATATTGCGGAGCCGGTACGTAACGCTTCGCCAAACGTGTCACGAGCAAGCCGAAACTGTTAGGATTCATAGTTATCTCGACGATTCCGTATCCTGCGGCTGTCGTTCGCTCGACGTGCTGCAGGACATTTGTAATACGCAGCCCCTTTTGTCCGACCGTTATCTATTTCGCGTTTTTAAGTGCAAAACACAGTTCAACGATTTGTCACTGCACTTGCCTCTTGCGCTCTCGCGGGCGCGTCACAATCGCCCGTTTCTCAATCATTCGCGGACCTCAACGAGTCCGACACATCAAAACCAACGACGCATTTTAAATAACTTACACCCAAGATAGATCTTTCTACTCCAAATCATACGTTTCAACTCTTAGGTAATTTAGAACCTTTCATTTTTCACTGAAACCTGATAAATGTTCTACGTTTTGAACAATCTTTGAAAGATGATATAAAACGAATTAGATTGCAAAAAATGGTGACGATTTTAAATGTTGATGAAAATCATTTTTGGAAATTATTGATTATGATTTTAGGCAGGTTATGAATTTTTGTAGAGCACAGTTTGTAATTGAAAAAAAAGAAAGGAGGAAAAAAAAGAATGCAGGTCATGACGAATTGTATAATTTGAAGAAATGTTGAAATGTTACCTTGAACATTTCAGGACCAGCTGTAATTTTCAATTATCATACAATGAATATCTGTCCCCGGTGTCTCTAATTTAGTTTGTTTTTTTTTTCGTTTACAGAAAAGCCGGGCTACCAGTCGCCATACAGCGCTGCGATGGATAATGGCATGGTGAGTAATTTACGGGATCTGCATAACGTATCAAGCGGATTATTTATGCCGACAGTAAACAATAGAGCAATGTCGTTGAATTAACGAATAACACACATTCAAAAGTCCGCGGCGATTGCCGATATTTTAATGCCACGGGCTTTGTAAATTGTGCGTCGTTTCGATCTCGCCGAACGACTCGTATTTATCATTTTATTAGTCCCTGTGCTTTGTTTCCAAACGAGATATGTTTCGGAGAAAAAATTCAAGGGTCAAAATAAAGCTCGCGTAATTATTTGTCTCTCGGCTTTCGTTTCAATTGACATTTTTTTTTATTTTTCAAAAATAATTGAAATTATTTTTTCATACTTTTTGTCGTATCATCTTTGGATTTTAAATCAGAAAAAGTGATAATGAAAATCACATAATTTGTCTTTAACTTCTCAGCATCACTAAAAGAAGGGGAAACCGGAAAAAATCTTACTTTCTGAAAAGGACGGATGGGGCATTATGACCCACACATAATAATTCAAGTAATAATTCATTCATTCAGAAAAATATCATTTAAAAATAAAAGATAGAATGAGTTGATTATGATGTTTAGATGATGACATTTTTGGGTATTTATTTAATTTTGACATTTAAAACCATTATTTTTAGTTTCAAGATTCTTATAATTTTTGTCAATATTATTAATCATTTTTAGTTAATGAACTCGTACGTGAAATAAAATAGACAAAATGTGAAGGTTTGAATAAAAAATTATGGCTGTCATATTTTACCCCTTGTGTCACTCTTATTCTGGTTGACCCTATGTTTCTAAAAGTCCAGTCTGGCAATGCATCAAATCACAATAAAAATAAAAAAATCATATGATTAATATTTTATTAACGATATTTAATTTTTCAATTTTCGGGTTATCATACATTCTGGTAAATTTATGTTCATTTTTATTATCATTTACTGGTTCAAACTTGATAAATTTCTAAATGCTCAAAATTGATCAAATATTACTTAAAATAAATATGTTTATACATTTTCAATTAATAAACATTTTTCCAATAATGATATAGGAACTTGCAGGCAATAAACATTAATGAAAAGTCACGAAATCTTACAATGTTCTGCTATTTAGAATCAAAAAGATGGGCGATTCAATTTTCTTCTGACGTCAAAATGAACCATCCATCCTTGTAGCGCTACCAAATTTTAAACCAAATTAAAAATTTACTCCATTCTAGATTTCATCCCATAATTTTTTTCTATCAAAAATTATATTTTGAAAGTTAGACCTCAGTAAATTTTTTGGGATATCAAAAAAAGATATGAAAAAATACTAAAGTGGGATTATTTTTGAGGGGTTCTTTTTGGTCCATCTTTAAAATTCATTACGAAAATGAAGCTGAGAAAAATGTGGTGGCGAGGAGCGGAGAGTAAAAGAAAGTAAAAGCGCAACGCGAAGGTCTCGAGGGTGGCGTTTTCATGGAGCAACCCTATCCACTTGTGCAGGGCGCAGCATGGAGCCCTCGAAATTGCCGTTAGCGGCGGTAGGTTAGGCGTCGAGCGTGACCTAATCGGTCGTAATTCATTTGTTTTGCTCTGTTTTAGACGTACAATAGCAGTGCGTTCGGGCCAGCCCCAGCAGGACCTGGTGGTGGCCCTGGCGGCGGCCCTGGCGGAGGCGGAGGCATCGGCAGCGGCGGACCGACCGGCGTCGAGGGGGCAACGTACCCGCCGGACTCACCCTACTTCCCATTCGGAAGCCGAGTTCCACACAACGTCGCAACGCCTAATCCCGCCGCCATACCCACCGGAGCCGGTGCTCGATTAGCTAATCCAGCAACCGGTACAATTTTACCTTTTTATACTCCGTCATTGATTTTATAAGAAAAATAAAGGATAAGAGAAATATCGTTCAATCATATCACGTAGTCAAATTAACATGCATACCATATATACACTTAGCACAGTAATTAGAAAGCACAACAACATTTTAAGATTTTGTTTCAAAAATTTTAGTTTGAACAAGTAAGATTAACGGTAATGAAAGTGAAATGTTTGAAAAAAGTTGAGTGTTGAAACTTTAAGTGAACGAGAATATGTTTTTACTGCATTTTTAAAAGTTGATCATTTTTTTAAAAAGTTGAAAAATAGTAGAGTGCCTTTTGAATGTTGTGTGCTGAGTGTATGTAGACATATGCAACATTGTTGTTACATATTGTGGTCGAAATGGTTTAGAAAATATCAAAACCAAAAATTCATTAGTTAAATTTGACGAAGTGAGTATAAAAGGGAAAAGATCAATATAATATATAGTCAATTTAATCAAATTTTTGCTGTCAAAATTGGTTTATTCGTTTATAATATAAAATATTTTAACCACTTTTTGCATTGCACAAATTAAAAGAATGCAATTTCGCGTTCAACAAATAATTTTGCAAACATTTTTGGTTCACATATTCCATTTTTATGTGTGTGCTGCTATCTTTTCGGGATTTGTATTCATGATTGGATATGAAAAATTTGAAAATAGTTTTGAAAACATTTTTCGCGATATCAATTAAATTTGTTTGTACAAATTATTTTCTGTAGTTCTGAACTTTGATATAAAAACGATTTTCAAAACTCGAAAGTAAACATTCCCATTTGATAAAAATGGGTTAAATTCACAAATTTTTAGAAAGATAAATAAAAATAGTCCAAAAATTAAACTGTATGAAAACTGTACCATATAAAAAATCTGGCTCAATTTAAGTTGATTAATTTGGTAAAAGTTATGGTTGTTTTTTTATCTTAAACTGTCGAATGTTGTCCGTTTAAAATTGTAAATGGGAACGATTAAGAAAGATAAGGATCGCGCGATGATTGTCGCCGGAAAAATTATTTAATTGCCAACAATAAAGCTTTTAAAATTGTTAGCCAGCAGCGAGGAGTAATTGCGCGCGATAATTCACTTCATTACATTATATTAATGCTGTGCGTTCAAGTTCCCACCGTTTGTTTTCTTGTGCAGTTTTAAGTGTCGCTGTTTTTACGCATAAAAAACGTAATATATCTTCAATGCCGGATTTACGCTTTTGGAGCTCAAACAGCTTTGTTTGATGCTGCGTTAGAAAAAATGAAAAGTATAATCAGCCGTGAAAATGCAGTTTCAACTTAAACGTTCAACATTTGGGTAGTTTCGAGCAATTAAAAACTATTCGAATACAAACAGAACAAAAAAAGATGTCCAAAAGTGGATACTGGAACTATCAGGAAATTCTCGAACATATTTTAAGAACAATTGAGCTTTTTTTGGATTCTTCAAATTTTGCAATGCGTTTCTCATTTTAATATTGTTTTGCACTCATGTTTCAGGTGCAGCTGCGCTTAAGAGAAAGAAAGATGTGAGTATTTGCATTACAATTATAACATTCAAATTGAAATTATTATCAAACGAGTTATAATTACATGGCATAGAATGTGCAACCACTTTATTTTGTTCCCAAACATCTTGGTTGGAAAATTTTGCAATACATTTTTATCAACTTTGAAGTCACACTTTATAAACTGTTGAATTCGTCAAACAGTGCATAATTAATGCACATAAATTTTGATCACAAAGCATTTTCTGAGACAATTTTTTTATTCCGCAGAATCTGAATCCAGCGGACGGAGAGGGCATCACAGCACAACATTGGGTAAGTCTTTAAACGCCTTTCAAAAATTCGTATAAAAATGAAAACAAAAAAGTTTACTGCTAAAAATATGATTGTAATTTGCAGTTAATTATAACTGCATTCGATCTGTCAGAAATGATTTGAGTAGGATCGACATTTATAGCTTGGATATTTAAAAAGAAAACAATGGGATCAAAATTTTAATGACACACAAAAGCTCGTCGTAAAAAAGAACAATAAAGTTGCGTCATAAAAGGAGCATTTAAACCGACAGACGGATCGTTGTCACCCTTCACTTGCGTTATATTATTTTTGGTACAATTTTATTCGAACGCCCGTAAGAATAACACAAAATTGCGCGCCCAGGAACAGAAGGAAAAAAAGAGAAACAAAAAAAATGGGATAAAAAATGAAATTGTCCATCCCCTCTGGAAAAATAAATCGCCCGACTAAACTAAAGCAAAAGAGATGCGTTTTTGATTTAGCCGCTCTGAATTTTGTCTCGGCGGATTATCATCGTGCGGTGTAACTTGGTTTATTGTACTTTACAAAAAGCATAATGCCCGGAATCGTAAATCGCACTAGCTAGATGCATATTGTATAGCTATTTTACGACTATGATAGTTATAAGGTATTGTGAAATGTAATAACGACAAAAGGGTCGGCAATGGGTATAGTTATATCAAACACTTGAGCGTCGCTGCGTATGGGAAAGTTTGGCATTAATCGCCGAGGGCTGCGAGCTAAGAGGAGCCATCCTATAAGTGTCGTCATAATTTATTCAGCAAGGCGGTCCGAAACGCGATTACGTTTCTATTAGGATATAGGCTGCGCATCGCCGCCGAGGGGACCATCGGATCATCGCTCCTGTTCGTGTCCTCAGCGCTGCGCTTTCTTATTCATCCACTGTACAATTCTTATCGTTTATCTCGTTCGAGCTTTGGGAGTGATAGGTTTTTGTCACTTTTTATGGCCTCAAGATTCTAATGGTCAGGGCAGAAGCTATACGAATGATTAGTTTAGCCAAAGAAACAGAGACCGAGAAATGAACTTAACATTCACTCAACAATTTATCGAGTTCTTATCTTAAGCTACTGGTAGAAAATTGAAAAATCTTTAAACTTGGAATATAAATAAGCTATATAACATTAATTTTATCAATCTAACATTTGATACAAACATTTTATGATTACATTTTATGATTAGTTTTGTAATAAGTTGTTCAAATCTATTTAATTGTTTTTTTAATAATACTTTCAAACTATTATATGACAAACAATTTGGCAAAGTAAGAAGTTTCACAAATTACAATTTGACATATTCGAAAATTAAATTACAAACTAAAATTAAACAATAACAAAATACACTATTGAATATTACAAAAAGATCTGATTATTTTTCACAATTCCATGTTTCACCTTGAAAATAAAATTGGACTGTAATGAATGAACCAACAAGATCTTACATATGGGAAGTATAACAAAGATTTATTTTGTCTGTATTAAAATTACTTTGGCATGTATAATTTAAGAGACTCGAAGCTTTTTCAAAGTTGTTGGTTGTAAAGTTGGTATAATCTGTATGGTTTTAGAGGCATACAAAAGGACTTTTTGAAGATTAGGTTGGCAGGATTCGCAAAATTTAGTGTTGAGAGGCCATTGGCACTGAGGACACGCATTGTCAGGTTGAGACATTGAAGACATTCGAAGAAATAAACGGGGGTTTTTGTGCCCAGACTGGCAGACGTATGATACATTTCGTTTGCAACATAATGAGATCTTTTGATAGCACGATGTAGATCCGTGCAAGCTGCGGTTTGACGGAGTCGATGGGTGGTATCCAAAGTGGCTTACAGCCGCATAGGTCGGACAGGTACCTAGCACCGGCAGACCATATGCCGTCGCGTGCTGCGGTCGGCAGAATGTGCAACCATCTCCATCCTTGGAACACGCCACGAGCAAGGTTTCGCTTTAATTTGCGATCGGTGAGCTCGAGGAATTCGTCGATTCAGAGCCGAGGCTTCAACAAGCCTCGCGCACAACTTAGGATGGACATGCGGTCGGGTTTAACGAGCATTCGTAGAAGCTCGCTTTGGTGCTCTATTCAGCGATCCCTAATTATGCTCCTGCCGATTTTATAAGCCACGCAATAGTTGCAATAAATGATAGCACACACATTGTTGCCAACGATTTCCTTCCACTCTGACGGTAAGAAGTGGACCCAGGTCCAATGTGAGGTTGAGGAACCTGACTGAAATTAAATAACGTTTCACGCTGAAACAATTAATGGGTTCTCAATGAAATGAAGTGTGGTCAAATCGAGTTGACGTATTTCAACACGTCGGACCGTATCATTGGGGTAGAATTTCTATGAATCTTTTTGATATCAATGAAAGGTTTGAATGTTTGTGGAAAAAGTTTGATATCGAATGAAAAATCACACGTTGGTAAAACAATTTGTGATTAATTTTATTTTTTTAGCTTCAACTGTTACATTTTCTTTGTACACTGAGACAGAAAAAAAAAACGTAAACTCTACTTATCTAGAAAGGCAGAATCTGCTTACTGAAAGTAGGCGGAATCTGCTTGTCGGACAAACGTTTTTGACGTCCTATAGTCTCAAAATGTATTTAGTTGTAATAAATACATTTCTAATTATTATCATTACTAGTATTTCATTTAAACATTTTATTTCTTATTTAATAAAACATTTTGAAATTTTTTTATCAATTTAAACTTTTGTTTTTGTCAAATTAAAGAAAGTGAATGAAATAATGTTTATTAATTATCTGTATTTTATTAATTTAATTTTCTGAAATGAAGAAACTTTTGAGTAAGTGAATTTTGTTTACCTAGAAAATAAAACTGGACTAAATTTGAATCAAAACGAAAATTATTATTTCTTTTTCCTCAATTTATGTTTGAAAAAAAAATTCCACCGATGAGAATCGAACAACCAAGCCACAAAATTTGACTCGACTCCAGCTGTTGGAGCTTAAAAAATTTACCCTAAAAATAGATCTTCCTTTTTCAATTTAAGAGTAAAATTGAATTAATATTTAATTTATTTAACACAAATCTTGAAATTAAATTGAACATAACTATTCTACCGTAGAAATTAGTTGAGGTTGAAAATTGGTCATAATTCAATACATTTGGTTAACTTGATTCCTTTCCTTTTTGTTCAGTCGAGCAGCATCGAAAGGAATAAAAAGCAGCGGGTTTATTTTAGCTCGAGTGATTTTATGAAACTCGCGCGAAAAATCGTACGGGATCAGTTGCTCTCCGGTGCGCTTTCCGGTGAATCTCGTGTGGTCCGAAAAAGAATATATCTCGTGGTCCTCTCGACGAGGTCTGCGATTAACGAGCGTGTATCTCGGCGAATCGTCGCAGCGTTCGTCGTAAAGGGCGAAAAGACCGGCTCAAATTTTATGGTCCCCTCGAAACGAGGCCTCGAGATAGTTTTGGCTTTCCAGGATTGCTTCATCTTTGTTTATCGCTCGCGCGCACCGGCGCAGCGATACGTCCCGATTAAATAAACTTTTCGCGATCTTTATGGGGATCTTTGACACGCCGGCTTTGACTTTTATTGTTTTTGCATTTTATATTGCAAACAACGTTGACGAGTGACGTTGCGGCATGTTTTTCGTTTGCTGCCGAATTTCTTTTTAACCGCATTTGTTTTTTCCCCAACTTTGTTCATTTCAGAGAAAGCTCATTTGATGATGTTCAAAAGTCCTCCACCGTGTACTTCTTCTTTGACATTATTTCATTCGGATGGAAAAAAATAAATAAAAAATAAAAATAAAAGTGCAATTTATTTTTAGAAGAAAGCTTATCAGAAGTTCATCAATGATATAACATTCCAGCATAATCCGATCAATTAATAACTTGGGTGCATGAAAAAATAGAGGTGTTATCTTTCCGGCAAAGTGTATTCTTCCATCACGATTCTGCTTATCGCGCCAGAGCGTCGACCCCGGCCGGGCGCACAAAGCAAGAGGCAAAAGGAGAAAACGCGTCGCTCTTTGGGCGCTGATCGTCAACGTCGTCGCCACGAGACACGTCGGACGTGGCGACGAATGAATTACACTGAAATCGCGTGCGAGCTAACAGAATGGCTTGGCACAGACGAAGAGTTTCGTTCGTTCGACGGACACCTGTTGCCGGTCTCCCGACATTCCCGACTTTATATCGATAGGCAATCGTGAATAACATTAGCGCACCTCTCCTTCACGGCTGCCCCTTCTTCTCATCTCGTCTCTTTTAATTCACAGTATCCTGTTTCTTTACACAATTTCTGCGCTTGTTTCGAAAGATTATCTTTGTGGGGATAATGAAGATGACACCCCAGACATGAGAATTTTTAGGGAAAGCTTTATTGACAGAAAACCATTTTCTTCAAATGATTTTTTTCTCTGTTTCGGATAATTTTTGGTTTACATTTTGATTGCTTTATAAATACATATAACACAAATAGCCAAGTGCAGAAATAAATATACGATTAGTATATATCCACAAAGTCTCACTTATATATACACAGTATATACCACACAAATATAATATCCACATACACAACAATACAATAAATATTTTATGCTTTACTTGGCATTTCTTATATTCCACAAACAAAAAGTTGTGCTTTTCATTTTGTATTCTGAATATTTTACATAATAAAGGGATTACATACACACTTATAAACCACATTCATAAAACGTCAGATATATACACAAAACAACACACATTACCTTATATCTGCATTGGAAATACACACAAAAAGTGAAACATGGTCTAAATTACAAAAAGAATCATAACCACATATGTAAACACATACACAAAATTGCACACGCAATATCACACACACACACACGTTGACACACGTTTTACTATCGATTGCGTGATTCGTAAGATCAATTATTCATATTTTTGTTGTTCTTTATGTCCAATTATTTTTTATATTCCAAATGTCAGTACGAATATTATACGAGGTCTTTTTTTCGTTGTATATTATCATTTCATTTGAATGGTTCGAATATTGTTTATTCAATAATTTGTTATTACCATGCGAATGTTTACTGTCACGAAGCAATTTGCGAGAAATTAATGGCGAAGCGTTCGCCGAATATGGTATATTATGAGCATTGGATGTAATTGACTT
Organism: Trissolcus basalis; assembly: GCA_025266255.1. NCBI lineage: Eukaryota > Metazoa > Arthropoda > Insecta > Hymenoptera > Scelionidae > Trissolcus > Trissolcus basalis. The sequence continues at coordinate 66,752 of JAAMPD010000004.1, forward strand.
CGATTTATGGATTCGCTTGAATATATCCATGTAATTCCCTTGACCGTCTTCTTCAGCATCCTAATTGTGTCATGTAACAAATGTACACACGTCTTATCCATCTCTCTTTCTCGATTCTCTCGAACAATTTGTGCGACATTCTAAACGTTTAATGTCAGTCGACAATCCTCAATTGCAAAAATGAACTTGGCTTCTATTCTAGCGATAATTTTTCGTCGCCGATGATAAATCACTTCGACTTGTGAATACATTTTTGTTTTGATCTGTCGTGTATAGAGTAATGTGCAATTTCATGTTCCGCCAACAAAGACAAATCATTCAGCTTTCGCGGAATCAACGACCATTAATAATGCAGGCATTATTTCAGTCATCGGCCATCGGGTACAATTTTCTCGCCCAAATCTCTGAAACTCATTCTCGATCAAATCGACAGGACTAATCCAATTTTCTAAAAACCCCATACGAAGGGGTCAACATCAACATCTGTCGCTATTCAACCTGTTTTGTAAACCTCTCGTCTTTCTCCTCGTTTATCGAGTCTTTCGAAATTATAACGTAATTCATTATTCCTCCCTCGTTAAATCCCCCAAGGTCACGACAGTTGTATTAAGATTCAGTTGACCCAATAAAAAAAGGCTTCTACCCAGAAGGATGCGGCTCGCACAGCATTCGGTTAGGTTAGACCTTTTTTTGTTCAGAGAATCGAACATGTCACAAACGTGAAAAAAAAGAAGAAATTGTATCGAATTATTATGGACGGACGCAAATTCGTAACGTGAAAATTTTTCACAGAGGCGAGAGGTCATTCCCATTCGATCAATTTCTCGAATGACAAAACCAGTTCCACAGTTCCGAGAAGGAAGAAAAAATCCACCCTTTTATATTCCATGTCACCTTTTTTTTCTCTCATCCATAAGAGTAGCATAATCCAATTTTATTCAAAAACATTCTAAATATCGAAAGGGGTTCGAAGCCGAGCGTCTGACACGATTTTGTAAAAACCAGTTCAAATGTTTGGTTGTCATTTGGTTCCCTCGGAAAGTTGTTTTTTCTTCATTGACCTTTGATTTTGCGGTTGATAATTTTGTATTTACAACTTGGGAGTACAAAGTGTGACGATGCCATAAGGTCGCTTCCACGGATCATTGACATTAAAGGGGCAGCTTGGTTGTAAACGAAGCGGAGTAATCTATTACTCGCAATGAAATTTTCGAGTGGCTTTGTGAGTGGCTACCGCGGCGGGTTTTCGGGCCCACGCTTTAGGGTCACACACGCTTAAACTTTATCCACACGTAGTCAAACTATCGCACGCACGAGAGCCCTTTGCCACTACGAAACCGAAAACTATGCCCGATTACCATATGAATGCTAGGGTCAACGATGACGGATCATGTCTCACGTTGTAACAACAATTTGTTGCACTTTCGATTAATTATTCATATTTTCATTGTCTGCCGATCTCAAAAGAACTTGCGTGATCTATGGTGACATTTAGAAATAAAAAAAAAATTATGTTTCATGTAATTCGAAACTTCCTTTGACTAATTTTTTATCGTCACTCAAGTTTTCCATAGTGTGTTTACATTTTGTTAATTTATGTAAATAAAAAAATTCCGGAGATTTTTGATAAAAAATTTTCTAATCATATTTTTTCTTATTACTTTAGCCCAAATTTTTTATTAGATTTATATATTTTTGTTAATCGTTTAAACATATTGAAGGTTTTTTTTAATTATGTTTTTCCATTTAAAAATAAATATTCAAAATGAATGAAACTTGATTTTTATAAAAATGATGACTTTACATTTTTACAACTGAGATCAATTTTTAATTATTCACCAAATAAATGATGAAGTTTACAAAAAATAGTCTGAATTTTGAATCTGATTAATTTCGTTGAGAGAAAAAAATTATTCATGACTGTATAGAAAAGGCAGATAACAGCTCATTTATAATCCTAAAACTACAACGTAATAACATAATTGAACAATAAAGCGATTATTAATTCACACGCGACCCTCCGGAGCATTAAAGCGACTGTTAGGTGCGCTTGCGCGAGCAACGATCCGCAATATGTTGGGCCAGTGCGCGTGGACCAAATCTAGCGTACTTGGCGCGTTTACAACGCAGCGGGCCGGAAAATTTGCAGCGTCCCTTATCGATTAACGAGCGGATCGTTTCACGCACAATGCCCGACTCGCGTACATGCTTCTCCGCTTCGCTTTCATTCGCCCGGCATTATTATTTAACAACGGTGCCCATCGCGTAATTGTGTTACGCGCACTCCACTTTGGCTATCATCGCCCGGCTTATAAATCCTCCCGCTTGATATCTTTTTATCTCGCTTTCATTTAAACGGCATCTTATTTCACTCGAGTGTCGACGTATGAATGCTAATTTCATTTCAATACAAAAAAGTCCATCAATTCATACAATCAATGTTTCTTTTTTTTTCACATGATCCCATTTATTGAAAAATGCAAAAACTAATCAATCTGATAAATTTACAATTCCAAACTATGTTTTAGATTTTGAATAATAATTTATATTTTCATTGATTAAATTTTTTTAATTGTTATTTTGTATGAAGTTTTGTAAGTTTTTTTTAAGAGCGCCACCTGTTGAGAAAATATTGAACTGCTCATGTAGATGAAACCAATTTTGAAATATGATTGAAATCACTGAGAATGTACAAAGAGAGGGTTAATAAACGTGTAAGCGCAGTTAAACGGTCAGTTAAAACGAAATCGTGATTCAATCGAAGGGTAATTATATTCGCAGCCAAATACGCAGCGTGCGGACCGCAATGAAGCCGTCTATAGCCGAAATTCATTTGGAAGCCACGGGATCGTTCGTGCAAACAACCCTCAAAGCAAACATCCCTCATACACCCAGAGCGAGCTTACATTATCTATTTCGCTGTGTACTTAAGGGATGTTGTACTCGATTCGAGTGGGGCTGCTTCGTCATCCATAACCATGGCTTTGTTCCTGTGTCTCTTTATCTAGAGGTTTCCTTTCCTTTCACCTACTTTATTATACGAACCCCCAACCAAAATTTTCAGAATAAAATAACATTCCAAAATTTTTTTCTTTTCCACATTCTCAAACGTGTCCTCTTGATCAAACGAACAAAAAGAAGGTTATTTTTCAATTTAAAAGTTACAAACCAAATGTTGTTTTCAAAAATCTTTTAAAAGGATACGTTTTATAGTGAAAAAAAAAAAAAACAAAGTGAAACATAAGACAGTCGTTTCGTTGGAAGACCTCGATTTGCTTAGGATTTGCGGAAAACCGACGCGAGAGGAGGTTCTCGAGTCCGGACGATGTCGATTTAAAATTCGGGCGCCCAGGTTTCGATCGCGGTTGCCTGCGCGCAGTTCGGCTCTCTTGAAACTCGAGCGAAACTACCTCGAGACTGCAAAGACGTTACGCAAACACTCGCGAGAAGTTTATAGGATGTGCACACATATACTTGCCTACACGCTCCAAGATAATCCGAAACACTACATTATCCGCGATAAGGTTGTTACCAGAGTCGAGAAGATCCGAGGGCAAACGTTTTTCTACCCGCGTGTACACATTTGATTTGTGCAAGCGGTGTGTTGAATTGAATAATTACGTTGCTTCAAATGTTCGCCGGGTTTAATTACTAATTGAGTTACAGGGACAAATTTTAAACGCGGATTTATAGTTTAAACTCTCTCGCGCTCGCCGATTATAGTTTAACATGCTTAAAACATTCTACCTTTCAGAACTTAATCGCAGCGATAAAATATTTTCATCCCCCCTCCCTTCTCGACTAGGAAACATAATTAAAATTTTAGTCATGATTAAGGATCTTAATTTGAGATGAAAATTCGTTTTAAGCCGTATTAAATGTTTGATTAAGTTCAAGATTGAATCAAATGTGCAAAATAACTCAAACAAGACTGCCGTGAAAAGTCACGAATTCATATAACGACCAAAGTTTGATTAATTTAATTTGGGTGTTTTCTGTGAAAACAGCGGGTTGTTATTGATGACAGCTATCGGGAATCGGCGAAAGCCTTATGATCGACAAGAAGTCTTGCGAGCGCTCGGATAATTGATTGCGTGTATAATGATTCGATTAATATTCAGTAATTGATTACGACGGCGCGCGATGCACTGGAAACAGAATTGAATGCTCGCCATAAAGCGCACGACTATAGTGCTACTGTGCAGTTGGGAATAGCTCGGCAAGATGCTTAGGACGAGATTTAGTGAGGCGGCCGCGCTTAGTCTAGCGATCCTTTTGTCTATACAATGTGTATCAGCTCGAAGAAACCACCAGGCGACTGAAACACACTTTGCGCTCATCATTATACGAACACCCAAAACCATTCTAAACTCAGCATAATTGTCCCCCGACCAGACACTCCTTTAAACAACTTTATTTAATACCATCGTTGATGTTAAGACACGCGATTTTTTTAAAGAACGCCATCTGTCGACGGAAGATTAAGCTAATCAGTTATGCATTGAATTAACGCGAATTAAAATATACATATTGAAATATATTTCAAATGAAAATTTGAATTGAATTACAACAAGATCTTGTGCAACTGAACGAAATGTAATATTGTTAAAAATATATAAAAAAAACATAATATAATCATTACATTTACACTTGTTCTTGTCTGTATGGATTTGTCTTTTCTAAGAAATTACATCTGTCCACAGATCCCCGATGTAAACAATATTCAAAATGACATTTCTTGAAATTGAATATGATCATAATCAGATAATTTAAACGCCATTTGTTTTGTTAATTTTAGGTATTTATAAAAAGTGAACGAAATTCAATCAATTTGAAAAGTAAATTAAAATGAAAAGTTTGCATTTTTTATAATTCTGAGATTTCAGTATGAAAAAATTGTTCTACTGAAATAAAAGATTCTACATTTTTAAATAGCACTAGCTGTCATTAAAATATTGAAATGATAAATATAAAACGAAGCAAATTGTAAATCATCCAACTGGAAATTTTCATTTCTTTGAAAGAGCGAAATTTGTCGACAATATATCAGACTACTCAACGAGATGAAAATGATTTCCAATATGAAATTGAAAAACTCCATTTACCAGAATGGAAAATCAGAGTTTTCGGATCTTGTTTAATTAAAGCCGCGTTATCTTAATCACTTATTAACTGATTATTACCGCAGATTCCGGCTATCAAAACATGGAAGTTACATCAATCGCGAATGAAAGATAATAAGTGTGTTTCTTGAGCAAACGCGAACTTAATCGAGCGATTAAGTCACGAGTTTTCCAATCAGTGAAACGTTAAAAATGACAATTTTATCTCTCCTTCTGTTTCAGGTAAGTTGCAGCGGTGTGTTGATATCTTGGCTCGTTCGTGTACGTATCAAGCGTTTTCCGAACTTGTGCCGTGTCAGTGAGTTATAATTTATGAATAAAACGTTAATTAAAATGGAATACTCGAGCGAGGCTTACATAATTGTCTCATTAGTCCGAGAACGAAATACAATTTCGCAAGAAATCAAAACCAGTTTGGCATGAAAATTATTATCCGAGCAGTGAAATTTATCACGAGATAATGCGCCGATTCGGTTGATATTCAATTTTCAATGATATCTCACTCGCGGTCCGACTCGTCTTATCGAAATTTTGCTATTTGATAAGCTTACATCCGGGTGATGTTTATGTTCACTCAGAAAATTTCGTCTTGGTCTTTCAAGTGCACCAACAACATTAATTCTTAATCCAAAACAAACAAAAATCTAATTTTAGCCACCTTTTTTATTTCTATTTCCATTATTTTATCGCAAAACAAAATAACTCTATTTTTGTACCAAGAACATTCTTCAGACAAGATTTATTTTCCTTCAAGATTTTTTTTTAGTGTTTTTCAATAGTTAAATAGTTTTTAATCGTTTTAACCGAGGGAAAAAGTTGAGTTTCTATTACGTCTCTTTTTTTTTTGGTAGAGTAATTGATTTTGTCATTGTCGTCCAAAAAGATCTCTATTAGCCATCGAGTGACGGTTCGCTATAGCGTGTGGGTCGTTAAATTCGTTGCCCCGATAGAACATTAGACCGTTGTACCTTTAAGGCGCTCTTGAGTACTCTGCAGTTAATGTTTTCGACGATAGCTGTGCGCACCCTTTTTCCACCCATCTTCGTTGTTTCTTAGGGCGCTCTTTTCGAGCTCGGAATTTATTACTCGAGATGTTTTATTGGTCGATGCTAAATGGAAAGCTATTTTTAAACAATTTTCCGCCGCTAGTTTTTATTTTAGAAAGATAGAAAAAGGTGTAATGTTTATCTACGCTGACAAATAAATTGATTAATTATGCAAGTGATAAATATTGGCAGATGTTTTCCATCGTCAGTCGGACTGTACTCGCCATTATCCAAAATTCATTTATGATCCGTGAACTGATTCAGCGGAGCATTTAGAATTACTTTGAAATTCGCGGTATAACGTCATCTCTCCCTGGCATTTTGTCAAACGTACCGACAATAAATATAGTTCATTATCCACTACACAGTAAGTGACTGTGGTGCATTTTCACCACTTTCATCTTTACAATTAAAAACAAAATATTCCATTAATTAAATTATATTTCTGGTTTTATTTCTTTCACACTTTTGTTCAAACGTGTTATTTTGAATTAATTTATTCGAATCTTATTATTAATTTAATTAACTTTGATCCATTCATTAATTTATTATTCAATAAATTATGCATTTACTAACTTATTACTAATTCATTCGATGAAATATTGAACACCTTATTTGTTACATTGCTTCACGTTGTGATTCCACAGTTCTTTCTCTTTTTTTCTTTCTGCAATTTAGTATCTTTAAAATTGTTGTTCATTAATATTTTTGTGATTTCCAATTCCACGCTGGCCATTCATTTGAACGCACAATGAAGAGCGAAAGTCAAAAAACAAAAGAGAACATGAATGAAAAGATGGAAGAAAAATTTAAATAACCGCGTGAAAATATGCGGACCGATGATTATTCACGAGGGACCGAAATATGATTTTGAACAGAAAAACGTGCTTGGGTCGGAGATCCCTCTTGTATTTTTGCTGCGACGGTGGGTTGCTGGTACACCTAATCGTCCGAGCCAGCGATAAACCTATTTTTCCGGGACTTCTCACCTGAACCCATGGATCCTTAATTGTTTAATTACTTTACTGTCGCAAGTACCAGTCAGCTGAGCGCACACCTGACCGAGCCGGTTCGTCCGGCTTATTTCTCTTGGTCACACCTCGCAATCATGACTTTGGAAAGTTTAATTAACTTTTTTGCAGTTGATCGAGAACTATAAAAAACACCAGCATGCGATCCTTTTCGTCCTTGCATTTCAAAAGTGTTCCCTAACTGGACACACACTGAAATAATTGAAAAAGAGAAAAATCATTTTGTATTAAGAAATTGAAAACCATTTAAAAATATTGATCATATAAATGATTATTGTTATTAGAAATTTGCATGTGAATAATAATTCACTTAATCTTAAAAATTAAAAAAAAATTAATCAATTTGTTAAGTAAAAAATGTAAATTCATGAAATTGATTTGTTGAGTGGAAACTGAAAATTGACCTTTTAAACAATAAACAGTTTAATATTAATTTGAATAATAAAATAAGAGATTTTGCTTCCCCTAAGAATTGACTTTTTTCCCTACAATAAATTGTCGGAAAATATTGAAAGACTCCTGTTTGGAAAGGTCAACGCATTCTAAACTTCATCTCGGAGTCTGTTCATCCCACGAAAACGGAATCTTTAAAAAGTAATTCGTCATGGGTTCGGGAAATGCCTATTTATCTTCGGGGAATTTGTGCTATGCAAATTTTTCACGCGAGATTCGATTTATAATGATAAATGGAGAGCCGGAGACAAAATGTTGACGATCGACGTAGGTGGCGCTCGTACCCCAATATTTTCCTCATTGTTTTGCGTTCCTCCAAAACATCACCGGGTGGAAAAATGGTGGATCCGCGTGTCCGCAGCCAAGTAGGTTATATTCAGTTAGGTTAGGTAATTATAACCTCCCGACTGGCCCCGTGAACATGATACTAAAATTACTCCTCGAATTTCTTAGTATAATGTCACATTCGATATTTCCACGGTCTTTCCGCGCCGTACGAATTTTCATGTTTTGACGAGATCAACCAAGTCGCGATTACAATCCCAAAAATAATTCCTCACAAGTATACACAATCTACAAAATCATTTTAAACATTATAATGTTATTTCTAATTTGTCAAAAAAGTGAACATATAGAAACTGTATCAAATTATTTTTTATAAAAGCACAGTATCTAAATGTTCATTGATTTATTTTATTTTGTTTAATTTTATTGATTGTTTTTATTATTTATTGATTCTTCTAATTTGTTTGGAATTAAAATTTTTTTGTTATTTTGTTATTTATATTTTGGTTTTATCATTTTTTATTTAATATTGTTTTCTTCATAGACAAAAATATATTTCAATATGTACTTTTTTCCTAGTTTTTATACACATACAGTTTTTTATACCAAAAAATCTATTTTCTTTTATATTTTATGAATTATAGAATCAAACTTATTGAACAAATTAATTAATTTTCACTTGATGGCCACAGTTATATGTTATTTACTCAAAATATATTTTTTTATTTTCGAAATATATTATTTAAATAATCTTATATTATTTAAATATATGTCCGACCGTGGTATGTTTCTGTTCCTTTTGTTTTTTGCTATCTTTTGTTTATCATCAAGCCATTGTCATTAATCATTCGTTTAATTATTTTCATTCAATTTTTCCTTGTTCTATTGATTTTTCGCGTTTTTTTTATTCCGTCTCGTTATTATTAAATCTGACCGATCGGTATTAAAAATAAAATCGCGATCGAACCCGACCGAATCATGCTTGCGTTTCTTTGACGAGACCCCGGGGGCTCCGCCTTTTACAAAAGAATTTTTCACATCGAATGTCTATTTAAGACATTTGAATATCGTGACACAACTTGTAATTCGAACTGAACAGATGGACTTGATTTTTGAAACGCGGAAATCTCAAGTTTCTTTCATGTCCATGCCTTCGGCCTAAATATCCCCCCGACACGGACCATCTATTAAGATGTAATTGAAAGCTTTTTGATTTTCAAGCTGGCCCAAATTTATTGCATCTAATCGGCGACCATCAATTAGTCCCCTTAATTGGGATTTCAAAATTCCACTCCTCCGACCGAAAATAACCTTTAAGAAGAGAACAAAAAACTAAATAAATAAATAGAAACAGAAATTAAAAGTGGAATAAAAAAGAAAGAGAGTGCCAAAAGGAATAACGAGAAGAAACGAAAAAAAAAAAAAAGAAAAAAGAGGGATAAAGAACAAAAAAATTGTACACCAAAACAAAGCGAAGACTTAACTTTGGTAAACAAGATGGAAATTTTCAACTGTCTTTCCACCGTCGCTTCCCTTCCTTTTTTTCTTTTTTCGAAGGAGACTGATGCACGTATATAAAAACGTCTCTCTCGGGCAGGCGGGCGAATTAGCGCGAGCCGACTCGTCGCATATCCGGCGACGGTTTTCGACTCAACAAGTGGACGATGTTTTTGACTCGGCCAGTACAAATAACGCGTTGCTTAAAGTTCGAAGCACTCGCGCAAAGCCGGCAGCAAAAACGGGCCCCCTTGGCGTTAGGGGTTGCGCCGACCGAGAGAGAGATGGAGGGGAGGGGGGTGCCGTGACTCAGACAAGGACGCCGAAGCGGGAGGGAGCGAAGCGGCGGGGGGATCGAAGGCGGAAGGGCGAAGTCGGACGACGCTCGGAAGGGGGCGCTCGCAGCGCCGGCGGAGGGGGGCGCCGAGAGGGGAGGCAGCCGAGCGCTCCCCTTTCGGAGCGTCAGTCGCGTCGCGTACTTTGATCGGGAACGGGTAGCCTCTGGTTTTCGCGTCTCTTCGGCATGGCCGTCTGACCTTCGACCCCCGGAGCTTGTCCCAGTGTTTGCTGACTTTTGAGTGTGAATTTGGAAGCCGAGTTGTTGTTGTTGTCGGCGCTGTGTTGTCTGGCTCTGTTGTTTGGTCGCGCGCCGATTGATATCATGCGGAGCCCGACGCCCATGGACCGGGGCTGCTGGCTGAGCGCGGGCCTCTTGATTTGATATTTGCGAAAGTGGCTGACCCAGAGCGGTCGGCGATGATGCAGTCCAACACCGTGCTACGCGACGTCGTTAACACGGACAAGTTGATGGGCAACAGTCACAACCTCAACAACAACGGATCGCCAGACATGATGTTCCAGATGGAGGACGAGGGCCTCACGCAGCTCGGCAGCGTCTTTCAGTCGGCTTATCAGTCCATTGTCGGAGGAGCCACGCAGGTACCCGATCTTTCCGCCTTTTTTTTCGCCTCTCCAGCAATTACATCGATCCGTCTCCTCTCTGCCGGCTTGCCCCCGGACTGCCTCCCTGTCTGGAACACCTTTTCTGCCCCCGTAATTGAATTTATAAAGACCGCTCAATTTGGAAACTTATGATATTACACCACGATCCTTAAGGTGTCCTGCAACTTGCATTACTCATCCTACAAAATTCACCTTACCCAACAATCCGTCCAGTAACGAGTTTCACACAACCCATAAAAACTCAGCCAATTATTATTTATCATTCATTATTATTTCCATTTTGTATTCTATTGTTATTTTCTCGTTATACAGTTACTAATTTTATGCTTTTTATGATTTTTCTCGTTTTGTCAAGTTGCAGTTGTAGGTTAGATTTCATACTGTTTACAATGGAAGAATGAGTTTCGTTTATTGCTTGATATGATTTATGTTATTTTTATTGTTATTTTATATTCTCTGTTTAGTTTTTTATTAATTTTCTGTTTACTTTTTTCAAGGTACGTAGGTTATGTTGTACTTGTAAAGCTCCTTCTTGTATCACATAAAGCTGGTTGTGGCAGAGAGAGAGAGAACATTCAAACAAAGTCATTAGACTGTTCCGAACTCCAAGATCAGAAACACTCGAGCTTTCTACCGAGTGACTTACTTAGAGAGCCCGGCGCGTACTCTTTGTTTGCCAGTATCACTCGGCTGACTTAAGCGACTCGCCCGTTATGGTGGGACGAAGGGTGAAATCCACTCAAAACAAAGAGGAAATACGTATATGGAAGCGGCGCGCGAGCATTATCGAACAATTAGCTCCGCGCGTTAGCCAAAACCTCCGTTGCTTATTTCGCCGATTGAAAACTCGCCTTCCGCCGCGGGATTAACGACCTCGAAACAAAATTAGACAAGGCGAATCTCGCCGGCTCGGCCGATCAGCCGATTGGCTTAATTGAAATCGGTATCGGCTCTCCGGGATCGGTGCGTTTCCGCGAGCAAAATATCGTTCATTGTCCCTGGGTCCAATCGGCCTTTCCCTTTCTTCCTCACCGGGACACAAATTATTTTTCCATCCGTTCGCTTTTTCCTTTCATCTGTTTGACGAGCTTTATCTCGATGAAAATATTTGGCTTTCAACACTTACTGATAAAGAATTATCTTTGATCGATAGTTCCCGCCCCCCCACCACAAGTTCTTTGATTCTGATAATCAACAAATTCAACCGGATTTGCCACCTGAGTAGTGATACGCCAAGGTGCAGTTAAGTGAAAAATGTTGCCGTCTGTTTCATGAGATGATGCAAATTCAATAACCAGAAAAGTGTCAGATCAGCTCGAGGTTTTTTACTTGTAATTTCCAGTTTTTCAATTTCGATTTGAATCAAAGTCAAAACTCTCATGAAATAAAATTGTCATTTCTTTTTCATAAATTTCATACAATTGAAATTAATTTTAATAAATTGAAATTATAAAATTAATATTAATCACAACAATTTGTTCATTATTTTCGTTGTAATTTGAAAATAATAATTTTTCATCTGAGAAATTTGGTGTTCGTACGATTTCCATTCCATCTCTGAGTCTGAGTTTATAAATAAAGTATATTTCACTTCATAATGGTGACGTCATCGTCGTTAGATAAACCCCCTCAGCGTTATAAATTGTTCGTGTGCAATTCAACAAAATCATAAATATCGCAGTGAATGAATACAAGTCAAGGTATTAGGAGGGACGTTTTCTGGTACCTGAAAGATCAGGTACCAGAACACGAATTGTTTCAAGTGAAGGCAGTGCACTTGAAAAACAAGAACCAAGTGACTTTACGATCAATGTTTATACCTGCTCACTAGGCGTTTGTTAAACTTTCGAAACGTGCGAACATGTGTCAAGTTGGGCACCTTGAATAAAGGCCAGGCATTGTTCGAAGTGTGACTCGGGGTTTCCCCGCGTTTTGAGTCCCTTTCAAAGGGACCGAATTTCTCGCACCAGCCCTGTGGGGGCCTGTAAATTAGATTTTTCTTACTGAAAAAAAAAAAAAAAATACATTTTTGGTTCTTGTGTATCGAAATTTACAACCTCCCTCCAAAGGAACTTGTTCAATTTTGATTACATTTAAATATCAAAAGACGTGCTGCACATCCGAAATAACTTGAATCAATTTTCAAACATAAACAAATCAAAAATCAATATTTTTATCTGTGAAAAAAAATAACAGGATGAAATAATAAAGTGAATAAAAATAAATGAAACGGAATGAAAGAAAAGGAAAAAAGAAAAATTGAATTGAATAGAGCGAATAAAAAAAATTATAGCAATGTTGATTAGTTACGTAAACAAATTCATGGAACTGAAGGAGCGAAAAAATTAAAGTTGTGCAAGTGGCGGAATGTTACAATCGCTGCATTCCGATTGGTCGGACTGGCACCGCGGAGCCTGAAACGATATCGCGATCATTGTTTTTCGTTTCGTCGGCTGGAATTTCTATCTAATTTAAATGCCGGCTTAGCTTAAAATAATGCGATTATGCGTTAGCTTATATTCCGTTGGTTAATCTCTTTTGCACGGCCATTGTAAGACGCGCGATGGATGGGGAGTTCTCGTCGCTCTCTCGTCCGCTACTGTCGCCAGAGATTATCCATTTAAGCAAACTAGGCACGTGCCTGTGAACCCCACTAGACAAACAATATAAACAATGAACGAAATTGTTGTGCAACGCGACGATCCACTTCGGGGGGGTCGAGTATTTGTTTGGGTCAACCGTCTGATCGGTCAGATCTCTACTGAATTCAAATATCTCTTTTGGTTCGTGTACAAACAGGGTTCAAATACTTTAAATGGTTGCCAGTTCAGTTGACATTGTCAACTTTGATACCGCTGAAAAAACAATAAGATATTTTTTCAATAAATACAACTTTATATTTTGTATATATTTGTATATATTTTATGTATATATTCTATATATACTTGAGTTCATATTCATATGTATTATAATTATATACTGTAATATATATGTAATACATAAAATGATAAATTGAAACACGATTTAAATTCAATTTTGATCCAACAATATTTCAACTTGCACCAAAAAGTTTTGTCCTTGGAAAATGACTTGGACCAAGAGGACGTTTGGATGAAATAACGAAATTGAATTTTCAAATTAAATTTGATCCTTGATAAATGAAGGGAAAAAATGAGTGTCAAGCGACGCGAGTCAGTGACCGCCAGTCACGAGCGACGGTCAAACTTGCTCGAAACGGTACCGCGGATGTACGCATGCGTGTGTGATGTTATGCAACGTGTGTGTTTGCAGCATCTTTTATCGTCGCGAATGCATTCGCGCTCTCCCATAAGTCACGGCTAATTTTTTGTTTTCGTCCTCCCTTTCTTCTGGCTGGATGTTTCGCCATTTGTATATACAAGATTCCTCTCAGTTCCTTCATCCTGTCCATCTTTCTATAACCGGTAAATTAGTTGTCAGCTGGGGAGATTAATTTCACCTCCGGAACATTTTTCATCTTCGAGATTTCGGGCTTCGGAGTCAGGGGTGGAATCATTGGCCGTTACGAGTTTCACGGGGCTGCACGATATTTTTCTATACAATGTATAAATTGTACGTCACTCGAGCGTGTAATGGACAAGAGAGAGGGTAATTAGCGCGGTTTAGCCGACGAAATAACTGCTTTTGCCCCTCGCCAATCCAAAGGGTAGAAACTCTGTTTCATCCCTGCTATCAACTTTTTCCTCCACTTTTCCCCGCCCCGTCGTTTGGCAAATCGTTTTGATAATGACACTGTTCCTGTCGTGTCCCCCCATTAAATTCAATAAATTAATGTTCAAAACAGAAATCCATACTTGCATCTTTTTAATTATTTTTCTTTAAAATGTACTTTACCGAGTCACAATAATTACATTCAAAATTGTTTGTACAATTTTGTTTGTATTCAGTTAATTTTTTGTTTTGCTTGTAAAATGATATTTTTCATTTGTGCGACGAAACAAAGCTGGGAAAAAGAGGTTTATTTTCTTTATTATTTTACTTTTTCGGCACAGCCCACTCAGGGTCTGGTGGAATTTGTTTTTGATCGCGTTGGTAAAGACGATCATTTCCGGCCCGTCTTTCCCCTTCTCGTATCCGGTGTAAGCTACTCGCAACGCGCTCTCCGACTCGCGTTTCAAGCCCCGCGAAAGCTCTCGATAGTGCGATTTCGTCGGCTCGCAGCAATCTATTAACTCCGTAAAGGAAATGAGATCCTTTCAGGGATTAATTCGGACCCTTCAAATTATCTCCCTTATCCTTTTCTTTCTCTAATCGAATTTTCATACAGAAAACAAATTATCAAAATTAATTTTCATCTTTATAAATATTAACCAAAGAAAATAGTAAACTTGGTTTTTATTCCTTTTATAAAGTGGGGAATTAAAGTTACATTAAACGAAGAAAAAAAAAGTCGACGCTCTCCCAATTAAGGGAATATCAATCACATTATTCCGAAAGTGATGAATTGTCGCGTCAAAAGTGTTCGCGCGTCAGAAAGGAAAGGAAAAAAAAAGAGGGAGAGAAAAAAAGTTGCAACTCATTTTCCGTTGCGAAGAATGGTAGCTTGATTGTGGCGCGATAATTTATGGGAATGATTTTCGAGAAATCGAGCGATTCGAGGATTATTTCGCTGGGCTCCTTTGGATCTGTCGGAGTCCTGCGTTTTGTTTGCTCAGGCCGTTTTGTTTCCGTCGCGTGAAAAGTCCTCCACGCCCTCGGGCGACAGAAAAGAGGCCCCGAGATTTGTCACGTTGGGATAATTTTTCGTGTCGGGGAACATTTCCATCGGCTAACGGTATCGGTTGTTATTTTAGCAAACCGCTCGCTCGACGGGGGTATAACGTCACGCGACGGGTATTTACATTCGACGGCTCGATAAACAAGCCCGAAGACAGAAAAGTTAACGATCCAAGTTTGTTTATAAGACCAATCGATGAGACAAAGCGGCGCAATTATATTCAAATCGCCATTTATTCTACCAATGATCATTTTTGACCTTCTTTTAACCTTCAGAATAATCTCTCTCAATGAAAAATGTCATTTTTTCACTCATTAATAATAATTTATTTTCAAACTAAAACAGCTTAACTTTAACTTTCCTAAATAATTTTTTTTGATTCGATAAATATGAAAAAACGTTAGAATAACCGTATAAAACTTTGGATTGATAATTTAATTGATAACAAATTGTTGAAGAGAAATGAAATTAATGGAAAAAAGTTTGTTTACAAGAAAGGAATGTATATACGTTTGTGCGATGAATTTTTCCGTAGCACAAATTGAGGTTAGGAAAATACGAGGATTTTTTTGAAGTATATTATAAACAATACACGTTTCCTCGACGATTATTTATTCTGAAATTAGTTTGCATTAAATGTATAACTCCTGGACATTCTCTCATCCCAACAATGTACGAATAACAAAGCGGACAAATATCGCAATAACGCACTCTACAATGGAACACGTATTTGCACGGTGCATTGTACATAACGTTACATTACGAAACGGCACTGATCGTTCGCGAGAGTATCTAAGTGTCTCTTTATTCAAACTTCATTTTTTTATCATTACAAAAGACAATGCTACGCATTTTCAGAATTCTTATGTTTATATAGAAAAACAAATTTTTAATTTTTCAGTTTCAACGGGAAACAATGAAATAAATATAAACAAAATAAAAAAATGAAAAATGAACAAAACAAAATAAAAGGGATGGTGTGGAAATTTCTAGAATTAATGAAATCAATGAAAAGTGTATAAAAATTGATATATGAGATAAATAAAAAAAGGCTTATCTTGACAAAGAACAAGTTTATTTGTTTTGAAATGGAGTTTGATAAATTTGTCAGAATTGAATAAAAGAGGAAAGAGGTGTCGCGTGGCAATAAATTGGCCAGAGTTAATCCCGATTTGAGAGTCGCGAGCCAGTTCGAATGCGGCACTTATCGCTGTGGCACAATGCCGGCGATAAGGGAGCACGCGTGCGCGCCGAGCTGATAATGTTGCGTACACGATACACGCGCACGTATACGTATACCACGCGCCGACAGGCCACATCAATAGCGCGCTCTGACACACGTCCCCGAATTTGTCCCTCTGCAGATCTCGGTCATATTATCGTCGAATTTCGCTGCCTATCAGAGATCCAATATTCCCGCTGTGCGCCAAATGGATTGTTTGTCATTTTCAAGCGCCAATTGAATTAAGTTGATTTTCACACTTTTATCTCGCGACAGATGAATAATAATTATTATTTGTTCAAACTGATACATTTTAAATGAAAATAAATGAATAAATAAACTCGTTCAAAACTCCCCTCTTGCTTTCTCTCTCTCTCTCTTTGATAAGTTAATTTTCATTAATTCGGAAAACGCAATTTCATATCAAATTATTTCGGTCGAGTTATAAAGTAATTATAATACACATTCGAGTAGCTCCAACTAATTACAACTGAAGTTTGGAATCAGTTTAGTTTGGCTGCATTAAATTAGCAATTTTGTTGTTTTGACAAAGTCGACTTTTCTATGTGACAATAAACTTAATTCAGGACATTCAATTCCCCTCGTTATCTCGAACAAAAGTTATATTTATATATTGCGATTGAAGAAGGAAAAAAATAGCCGCGTTTTTTTTCAAATAAAAAATAAAGGTTATTCGTTTTGAATAATGAATTGAATATGTTGTTTAAACTCATATATTAAACAATGAAATTTTATCGATATCAACAATTTGCCTGTGAGAAATCTAAACCATGTAACGTGTTGTAATCGCAAATCTATGGTTCAACGTAACGCAAACATCACATTAAATCGTATCAAAATTGCCATCTACAATAACGGGAGGGAAGAAAAAAAAATCAAATTAATGATTGACGTTTCGCGCGATTTATCAAATATTGTAATCTTGAGTTGAAAAAGAAAAATTCAGTCAATCAAATTGTTACGAAATTGTTGGGAGAAAATTAGATTATCATTAGCAATACTTACGCAAATTACTGTAATTTTCTACCGTCGTACTGGATCTCACATTGTATATCAGAAATGGGCGTATGTAAAAAAACCGTAAAATACGTCATCATCCTCGAATCTTGAATTATAATCATTTATCATAATATTATTTTTGTCTCCGCATGAAATAATTTATTTTTAAAATAATTTTTTGTGTATCAAACGATTAAGATTAAAAAGGAAAACATTTGTCTTGTTTTTGTTTGTCCTTATTTTTTTGGCATTCTTTGGTGGAGGTTACCGTTTTGGATTGAACATGAACAATTTGAAAAAAGATGAAATTTATGTGTTACAAGAAAGCGAGAGAAAATGGCGCGACAAAATTTGGTGTGCTCAGTGCTAAGACCTAAATCCGGGAGATCGATTTCACAATGCATTCACCGAGGTTGAAAACGTGTGTGTAGGATGCACATTATATGCTACCGGGATATCTCCTAGATTGTTAAATTCTAACACAAGACTTCGTTACTCGAGCCGCGCCAACCACTTTGCGTGCTTTATCATCCGAAACTGGCGCGCAATTCAACACCCGGAGATATAATTTTTTGTTTCATTTTTCCCGCGCTTTTCCGTCCCGTCTCATTCGGTTTCCGATTTCCCCAAAGTGCACAGATTTCTGTGCCAACTCGTGTCTCTCGTGAAATATTTCAAAAACAATTTTTTTTATAATACGATTTTTCTACAATTTCTTTTTTGAAAATTGTAATACCTTTTTTTCTAATGAAAATGTTCTTTTCTGTTACAGGTGAGTTGGCTATAAGATCCGAAACTGAAAAATGAGAAAAATGCAGCACTGGTGAGAGCAAAATAAAAGACTTTGATTGAAAGTCAATTCGTTATCGATGAGAACGAGAATGTCGTCACGGAGTAGCGGTCGTAAAAATTTATAAATAGATCGGTCGTTGTTATTTTTTTTTAATTTTTTTTCCGCCGTGCATAATGGCGACAATTTTTCTCTCTCTCTGTCTCTCTTCAAGTCACGTGACGTTGCATAACCGAGCGATAGTTCGCGAATTCTTGTTTGCTTCATTCATTACGTGCGAGCCACTTTGTTGTTTTGTGTGCGACGAATTATTTGATCAAGTGTTTCCTCACTGAAATTCGATTTCGATCGGAGTTGAATCAAAGGACTCATTCTTTGTTCAAGTGTCCGTGCGACAAAAGAACAAAATAAGAACAAAATGGTAATTTATTCAGTGTTCAATTTTTGGTCTTTTTTTAAATCTAAAACCATTTTTGTTGATACCTTATTACACATTTTTTCAAAATTCAGTTAACTTCGTTTTTTGAAACTGAAGTTTAACAAACTTTCATCTTGATTGAAGTTTTTTGAAAAATATCTGTTGAATAGTACCATTTTTTTCTCGTTGGTTACAAAAAAAGGATTAATCAGGCTAAAAATCATTGATGTTTAAATCCACCACAAATCCGTACAAGTGACCTGCCAGGTTCGTCATTGTTTTGGTGCTGGTGGCGGGTTTGGATTCGCCTGCGGCCATACAACTTGTGTCCCCCTTTTTCTTTCTCTTATTTTCGCCCAACTCTTCAGCCTCGTCATAAATATTCACCATTGCCACTAAAATTTACTTCCTGATACAAACCGCTCTCTTTGTTATTTATCGGTTGTTACGAAAATGTGACTGTTCACGAGTATATCGACGACTGTACAAAAGCTTCTCGCATACCTCCCCGTGAAACAATGTCCTCCTTATTTTCTCACGATTTTTTATTTTCATTTTTCTTTCCACCTTCTTTCGACACGATTTGTCCTTCCTTTTGTCCCGTCGGTCATTTATCAGTGAGAAAAAAGGGGTTGAGGTAGTAAACAAAGAAAAATTTTTGAGAAAACTTGGAATTTTCACCTTTTTTTGGTTGTTCCGTGACACTGCATTTTTAGAAACTTCATCTCAGTTTATCAAAATATTTTTTTCAGGTTATGGTTGTTCTTATCCAGTCTGGAAAAATAAATAGATATTTCTTTTAAATTAATGACGGTGATCAATTTCAGTTACAATTTTTTGAAACTGAAATTTTTAAATTTAGGATACTTTGTCT
Organism: Trissolcus basalis; assembly: GCA_025266255.1. Classification (NCBI taxonomy): domain Eukaryota; kingdom Metazoa; phylum Arthropoda; class Insecta; order Hymenoptera; family Scelionidae; genus Trissolcus; species Trissolcus basalis. The sequence continues at coordinate 86,230 of JAAMPD010000004.1, forward strand.
GAAAGTCATAGAAAGACATCGTGGAAAGATTAGATTGGAGCAAAAAAGGCCGAAAAAGTCTACTATTTCAGTTATTTATGAGGTCCTTAACATTTTGTCTGGGGAACGGAGGGAATCGAAGGTCATTGTATTAGACACAGTCAAAGTCAAAAAGTTCTGCATTATTTCAGATGCATTTATTATAACAAAATTAATGGCTTTGTTAATCTTGCTTTTCACCTTGAATCTTTTGTCTAAAAAAAAAATAATAATAATCAAAACTAAAAATAAGAAACATAATAAAAATGGAAACCAAATTTCATAAATCTAATAGATCTAATGAATTTCCAAAAACTAAATATTTCAATCATTCCAATTATCTGCTATAAAAATTGTTGATCATCAATAATGAACAAAAATATCTCTGAAAAGTATATAAAAAAATTAAAAGATAAAAATGTCGAAACAAATTTCACTTTCATTGAGTTTCTTTTTTTCTCTCTCGTTTTGATCATTTCGTAACCAGTTGCAATTTTTCTTAAAGTCAAAAATGTGTAAGAAAAGTTGGTAAAAACAAAAAGAGACGTAAAGTTGGAGAGAAAACGTGGTGCCGGGTACGTGACGTACGCGCGTGCGCATACGCGAGCGTGCATTAATGCGGCGGTCAGAGCAGCTGGCAGCTGCGCGCCAGGTGCGTTGCCCTTCGGCCAATCGGAACACGCCGGTGCGCCGGAGCCGGAGGGTGCTCGACCTTCTATTCGGGTCCGGTTGCCCTAAAGGCCTCTCTTCCCCTCCGCGCTGGCCCCCGCCTCCTCCGATCGCTCGCGCTCCTACACGCCTCGCTAGCTTATCCCGCTGCACCCTTATACCTTATACCTTACCGGCACCCTTCGTTCCTGGACCCCTTCGATAAATTAAATCATCAAAACCTGGCAAAAAATCCACCTTTCATAAATGCAACATTACTCAACTTTCCCTTTTTTTCTTCAAGAATCTTTACACCAGTCAGTATGTAACATTTAAAATATTTTAAATCCTCAAAACTTTTCAATTTTGATTCAAATCTTTGCGTTTATATTATGAAAGTATTTTTATACATTGAAACTTTTTTATTTTCTTTTCTTTATTTTCAAAAATACTTTTTATTTGATTAGAAATTTTGTTTGATTGTTATGATTATTTAGTTTATTTATTTCATTTTTCACGACTAATTTATCAATTTTTGTTTATTTTTATAAAATAATTTGATCTACATTGAAATTGTCTATTGTTGAGTGATGTTAGTGTGTGGAGGTGGAGGGGATAAAATTTCGTGACTGAAAAGAGAAGGTGAATTTAAACATTTGAATAAAGAAATTCAGGTTGGAAAATTCGTACGGGGACACAAAGGTTTTTCGCTCGGCACGGGGAACCTGTCAGAGGGCTTTTGTGCGACGACTCCCCCGACCCCCTTATTCATTGTGCCCTTTGATGGATCGGATTAATGGCCGGAGATAAATAAAAATAAAAGAGCGGCTTAATTTATGGCGGAGCGCAGCACTCGAGAATCGATCGGGGGCAGAGGGCACACGCTGTCTTAGGTACCTTTTCTAATGGATCGTCGGAAAAAGCGTCTTGATATTAAATCATACTGAAATTCGACGACACTAAAACAGCCCTGCAGTTTTTTCATCTTCCTTTTTTTCTCAAATTGTATATCACGTTTTTTTATACAAATTTTTTCTTGAATTGTTTTTTGTGTATTTTTTTTTCATTATTTTTTTTTCTCGTTTTACTTGTACCATATTTTAAGTTGCGTAAAATGAAATTTGTAGGCTGGACGATTTTTTATTGCAATGGAAAAAAATTATTCGCCGAAGAAGAAGTAAATAAAGCACCGGAAGAAACGTTTTGAGAATTGAAATAACGGTAAACTATCGCGGCGCGTATGTGCATCGGAGGGCGGAAAAATATTCGATGTCAGAGTGGTGGATTAAAGCCGAGTGCAACGTACGGTTGGAATGTTGTTTTGACGTAACGTTTATAGTTTTAGACGAAAGTTGCGATGCGTTAAGAATTTCATAGCAAATCACATTTTCGTAAGCCAAAAATGATGAAACAAGATCAGTCTGCTGGTCCGTTAAAACTAACGAATAAAAATCAAAAACGAATCATCAAATCATAAAATGATAATAACAATTACGAAATACATACAGAAATGTTTGAAATAAATTAAGAAATTTCTCATTTGTAGTTTTTTTTTGTATGAAAACATTTTGTGGAACGCAGAACAGGAAAAAAAGTATGGCATGAAATATATTTGTACACAAAGGGAGAAGAAAGGGGAAGTCATGTAGATAAATTTTATTGATTTCGTAAGTTTTGCTCTCGGCGATAAAATTCGCGAGCGAACAACTTTCGCGAGCAAATTTGACATCTCAATGTGTGTCGCGCACAATCGGGCCAAATATAAATCGGCGATTACGACACAATGCCGATTGAGATGGCGGGCTGAATGGCGCGCGGTCCAAACGCGGCGTTGATTTTTGCATCCGAGTGCATTCCGACTGAATAAAACGCGGAACGCGCGATAACGGGCCGTTCATTAGCGCGCTCGATTGCCGAAAGTTGGTCGTAAATCTGCCGTTTGGGATTTATCGTCGGCGCAGAAATTTGTCCGCGGAACAAAAGCGCGGAAAAAGTGGCAGCGGCGGCGGCGAAAAGCGCCGGTTGACGGCCGCGCGATAGCCGCTTATGGGCGACGTCGGCGCCTTTGTCACGCCCACGCGCGCGCGCTCTCGTTTCATGTCGCACAAGTTTTTCAGGTAAACGAGCGACGATTCAAGCGAGTGTGCACGTCGCGTAACAGAGCGCGCACGTGTACCGACGCTTTTTACGCCGACACGCGCTCCTAAAATGTTCTCTTTAGTTTATGCTAATTGCATGGGAATCGGCCGGTTTCCGCATCGTTTTCTGTCAATTATCGCAGTTCTGCGAATTCCGACCGAATCAAGTTGTTCTTTCTTCATTTCAACTCTTGATTAGAGACACCTAGTGGCGTTGATTGAAACTTTCCTGACGATACGATTTTATGGGAATTTTTTAAAGAATAGAATATTTACTTTCCAGCAACACCTGGTCGAGCTGATACAAAAATTTTGTCACTGAAGAAATTTGAAAAAAAAAAATACAAATACAAATTAATTTAAGTAAAAATAAAGATGCTGGTTTTAAGGTTTATTATATTTTTTAGGATTTGAAATTGTTTGAATAAACTGTTGATAACAAAGTCATTAATAGAAAAATGGTTACAGTTTTTTATTTTCATGTTATTGTTCCTTATTGATTCATTTCTTTGAAAACATTTTTTGAAAAGGTCAAAAATACTTATCTGTCTTTCAAATTGAATCTGTTTTTCAAAATGATAAAAAAAAAACTTGAAGTTGTTTAAAAACTAATGAATATGACAGGAAATAATAAAATGTTTTGTTATGGCGATTAAATTTCCACTTTGGGTCAAAGTAACCTGTCAATCCATGTTAAAAGTTAAATGGGAACATCTTGTCGCAGATTGCTAATGATGAAATCTTATTTCAATAATCTCAAAACCGGACGGATTAAAAATGTTGTTTTTAAAATCATTAATTAATGTCTACAATAAATCCGTCGAGTGCATGGTAAAATGAAAAAGTTTTCTAATGATGAAATTGAATCATTCAGTTTTCATTCTTGTAACTTTGGAGCGAAAATTGGATTGGTGGTAGTTGAGAGTGTCGCCAGGTGGTTTCGATCAGATGCTAAATAAGTCACACCTAAGTTGTCACCAATTTAATCTGCCGTTCGACTTTTTTGGCCGACTGCTATCCGAAACCCGAAGCTCGTGCATAAACCACAAGGAGTAGTCTTTCAGCTAAGAGAATCTGACAGAATCATGAAAATATCCAATAAACGTCATCCCGTACGTAACCCTAAACTTTTGTTTGTCACCGGATATTTTAAGCGCCGTGTAACTGCAATTATGTTATACAACGATGGTTAATTCAAGATTTTGTCGATATACCCGCAGTTGAATTGCGGTTTTTTGTTTCATCTCCTCAATTGGGAAATCGAATTTGTCATTTCGTCGAAGAGAGGGCGGCAGTTCATTGATGGAAAACGGCGGTTATCTTGATCCTACGAGAAGACGTAATCCACGTTAAATCGGTCGCCCGGTTAACAAGATTAGCGGAGCATCAAACCCCTAAATTACGGTCTATACAAACACAAAAATGTCGGCCTCTGTCTTGGCACTAGAGCGCCGCTGTGTAATTGGTTGTCAGTCACAAGGAATCGCGCTCTTTTCCGTCTCAGCTGCTGTCTGTTATTGGGCGAGAAAAGAAATCAATCGCGCACCACCACAATGCTCCTCGATAAGTCAACGTTTTTAAGAGACAAGCAAAAAAACATGTAATCTTCATTTTAAAACTTTTTTCTTTACCCCTCCATCTCAAACCAAGTTTTCTTCCAGTTTCCAATATGATTTTTCTTCGTCCGCTTTTCCCTCTCTCTTTTTTTTTATCCCCCATTTTTGCGTTTGATTAAACTTTTCGACTTTATTGTTGTTTTTTTTTCTTTTTCGTTTGTTTGTTTACTTTGGTTTGATTTCGTTTGTTTTCGTTTTTATTCGTTTATTTAATTAAATTGAAATAGAAAAGATGAAACAAAGTGTAGCAAGATTAGAGGAACGTTGCGAAATCCGGTTCATTGAGTTGGTGGGCTAGTTACACAGCAGCAGCCCTTTGAGAAAGAACCAACAAGTTTACACAATCCCGCCACTTGTGGCAAATCGAAACTCATGTAATTCCCGTGGGTCTCTTTATTAGTCGCGCGAGTTAACTCGGACGCAGATTTACATGTGCCGCCGTGCGTTTGACCGGCCCGTATTGGCTGCCGCTTTAATGAATCATTTGCATCGATGTATGTAATCCGAACCAATTTCCCAGACTGCTGCATTTGACTGGCTCTCTTAAGTCGAATGAAATATTGATGCAAAAATTTCTCTCCTCCAAATCAATTCTAAACAAAACTTTTTCATTTTTCATTTCAAATTAGAATTCAAATTTAAATAAAAAAATTAAAAAACTCATAACATCTTTTTATATTCAAATGTTTGTTTACTATTTAGATTTTTATATATATAATGTATATATTTGTAGACTCAAATTTTTATTTCTTAATTGATATTATATTGAAAAAGATTTGTCAATTTTTACTACTGAAAACATTGAGTTTGAACGAAAATTGAATTGGATCATTTCACGCGATGACGTCACAGCGAAGGAATTAATTTTGCAAGTACGATAAATACGAGACGTCAATTTTGATCAAATTCAACGGAATAATCGAAGCTGCGATGAAGCGAAGTGAGTTAATGAATGGAAATGAGCGCGTTTTAAATGACAAATGGCGTTAAAGTTGCGCCTGCAGTTCTTGGGTTTTCGAGAGGGGACGACGAAAAAAGACGCGCGCCGGGATGGCTGTACAAACGAGAGCGAGAACGAGCGAGGCACGGTTTGCCGAGCAGAAACGCAGATGAGATTCCGCCACTTTGGTTAAATATTTAAGCAACAGCGTATTCTACTCTGAATAAAATGAGGGTAGATGAAGGAGCTGTTTCTTCTGTGTAAGGGTCGCAGATACCATTTGCATAATGTTGCATATTTAAATTGAACCCCCTCACTCACTCACTCTCTCTCTCTCTTTTCCTCTCTGTCACAGTTTATATATATATCTTTTTTTCCTTTCTATCTTTCTTTTTTTGATTTGAAAAATTGAAAAAGGTGCTTCTGACAATGAAATATATTTCTGTCGAATCACTCGACCATGACGATTTTATAGGACTCCTTTGGTAAAACAAATATATAAATTCGTGAATTCCATCGCGTGTCATTTTTTTGTGTTTTTCTTTTTTGTTTTGATTTCATGCTTTTACTCACAATTACAACTGTTCCATTCGCTGGTATGAAATTTAATTGATTTTGGTGAAAATCATTCTTGTGAAAAAAGGGAGAAAAAAAAAGTTGAATTTGTTTTTCCAAGTCAATATTTGACTTTAATCACAGTTTATAATCACGCGCGAATGAACAATTTCAGCGTTGACTTTGTTGTAATAAATTGATGACGATAAAAACTTTTTGATTCGGAGATATATATTATCATGGAAACAATATAGACAAATAAACGTGAAATCGGATTAAGCATCGGTTGGTGTGCAGTCACTCGATTCGCCGACGGAATTAGGCAAAGAGCACATAGCTCGGGCTTGGAAGACAGCGCGCACCGAGCCGTAAGATATTTATCTCGCGTCTACACCGCTTCTTATCGCGTGAATTCGCGCCCCAACGGACATTATTTTATTTGCGCCGGCGTCGTTTTATTCATCCCGAGATAACGTCATCTTTAACATTCGCCAAGTTTTCATCTTTTTTTTGTTTATTTTTTTTGTTTCATAACCTCTCACCTTTCATCCAATCATCCTCAATCTTTCCTGCACATTTTTCAGCCTCTCATAACAATGAGATTCGCGTAGCTTCATACAAAAAATTTTTAGCGACACCTGGTGGAGTGATGAATAACTGTTCAGTAATGCCATCTAGCGGAACAAATCAGAGATACCCAAACGATAGACATTCTAAATAAAATCTTACAAAAAAGGATACAGAGGTTTTAAAATGACACCTGGCGGAGTAACGAGTAACTTTTTAGTGGCGCCATCTAGCGGAACTAATCGGAACAAGCTAAAGGATAGAATTCGGACGGAAAACCTAAAAGGAATTGAATGTTGAATCTCGTATTGATTTTGGAAATCAGAGAAGAGCTAAACACGATTGTGGATTTAATTAACACCTAATATCGGCGGTGATATGCAATATCGTTGGTGAAATATCGAGGATATGATGGTTACTCTGACCAACTGCCGGCCAGTGCAAGAAGATGAGCGCCCGAGCGACGTTATTTCGTGCGATTCACAGATGTTTCGACGACGTGCGGGGGCAGCTCGAACGTGCGCACCAACACAGATTACCGGTGTGCGACGCGCAAACACGGGCTTATTGGAACATAATATATAATCGACGCGATTCGCTGAAAATGATATCCAATTGCATATTAATAATCCCGGTTTATTTCCCTGGATCACAATTTTCATGGGGGACGAAATTTTATTCGGTGCTAAATTTAGCCGCCAATTTTAGTTCGCAATTTAGTTGCTTTTTAATCAGAACGATAAACTTGATGATTATGATAATTTATTGAGGATGGAAGTTACATTTTTTTTAGTTCTTTTCTTTTTTTTTTTATCGTTCCAAGTTTTATGAGATAGAGGAAAGTTGATTTTGCCGAAGTTTTGTATTCATAAAATTGGATTTTATCTGGGGCCTTAATCGTGACTAATTATACACATAAGATAAACAATGATCATGACTGTTCAAACGTAATCGTTCGTCCGGACGGGAGACGTTATCTCGGGATCGCGCGGCAGAGGTCGAGACGGAACGGTTTCTCACTCGGTTACCTGATCCTAGACCACTAATTATGTCTGGAAAGTGTTACCGAGATACGAGCGAAGATAAACGATCAATATTCATTACCGGCTACAACGCGCCAGATGAAAGAACCGTCCTCCACCATCACCTTTCCGAATTAGTGTTAACAACCTATCTTCTGAGTCATCTCTGTGGACCCGTACCCCCATCTACTGTGTTTACGCTCTTAACAATCTGTTAATCATTATTTGATCGTTTATAACAATGTGCGCGTGAATTCAACAATCAAATTTCAATTTTGACACTACTTTGCAAAAAAGAAAAATGATATCAACAATTGAAAGTCATTTCCATTTTCATTTTTGAAACAAAGTACCACATTTCATCATTATGAAATGTCTAAAATATAGTTTATTTTGATTATAAAAATTTTATAAATTAAACTAAACAAATCAAAAACTAAAACTCATATCAATTATTGTTTTTATAAAAAAAAATATATATATTATTTCATGATTTCTTAAATAATTTGACTGTGAGTATTTTTTGAATAAAATTTTAATTTTAGAATATGAAAAAAAAAAAAAAATAGAAATATCTGTTTTTGTTGTTTGATAAATAGTTATGTGATTTGTTGATAATAGAATTTGTAAAGTAATTTGTTGAATATTGTGAAAACAAATGTGATATAATTTGCGTTATTTAATTTATTTGTGGTAAATAAATGTTTGTATTTTGGATGAAACTTGATTGTAGAAGAGGGATGGATCCGGATTAGTATTTGTGCGTGAGCGTCGCACAACCACGCGCACAAGGGGAGTGAAGGAAAGCAAGAGAGGGTGAAGGCGAAACGGTGCAGGGGCATTATAGCGGAGCTACAAATCATATAGGACAGAGGCTCTGCACGGAAGGGTCGCTTGACAGTAGGACGTTACACGCTCCGCACTGTATTTCACTATATTTCACTGTGTTTCGCGAGTGTGCGTGTGTGCCTCGCACACTGGCCCGGTTCATCCCCGAAACGAAAACTTGCAAATCCCTCGGCCGAGCTGTGCGCACGCGCACTCGCCTCGTCATCGACCTTCGAGCGCGACGCCTCTGCACGCCGCACTATACACTTCTCGCTTTCGTGTATTTACACGAAACTCTCAACGAATTATCGAAACCCAATTGAAATTCAACTCTCAATTGTGTAACAATTAGCTTCGTTCATTCAACTGTTGATCCTTTTGATTTTCATTCAAAAATATTGCAACTTCATTTCCGCTTGCAGTTAATTTAATATTGTAGACTGCATTTCTAGTGCATTTGCCTACTAATTATCATTTATTTATTGTCTGACAGCGATACCCTGTTGAAGGAAGTTGTAAATTTATATTTACTTTTAATCAAATTTTAACTGTAATAAATAAACATATAAATTAATGTTATTATTTTCCATGTGGAAATTTCTTTCAAAGTTGCTAATTTGTACTGGAAATTCAAATCGTTAGTTTTCATTAAATCACAAACTTTTGATGAAATACAATTCTTGCATATTTTAATATAAATGAAATTTCTATGATATACCAAGATAAATAAACTGTAAATGATATAATAATAATTTACGACCTTATTAAATACCATTTTATAACTTTCACCATAATGATATTAAAAAAAAAGAATACCGAATAATATAATATAAATAAAACAAACGTGATAATATACAAAAAACGGTACATTAAATACTTGTTTATCAATAAAATGTTTTTTTGATCGAGCTACAATTTAGACAACTTTCATATTACGTTCCATTTTATATGCAATCATACGAACATAATGAAGAAAAAAAAAGTATCCATTATTAAATTGGCAATGATCGTTGAAACCAGTTTTCATTAACAATTTTGGAATCTGGAACATGTACGCAACATAAAACATATTCATAAAATAGTGAGCAATAAAATTGTGACACCAGATTGATTTTGATGAATGTTGATTGCAGAACAATGGCCAATTAGAATTGAAAACTTAATTCCTCACTGGTAATTGGTTATTGTAAATAACTGGTCAGCGGGCACGCACAGGCATAACGATTACGCGCGATTAATCATCGCTGTCCCCGGGAGAGAGAATATGCGTGAGTGCATGCGTGTAGATCTTTATTCTCCAAGTTTTCTTGACAAGAAACGGTGTATAATCGGATGTCATACATTACAGTTCAGGCGAACAGTTATCCATTAAGACCATTAGTTGAACAAAAATGTGTTTCACAATTAACGAAATTGATATCGGACTTTCTATTTATTGCGTGTTTTTGATATATGTCCCATGTTCGCAAATATAAAAATCACCTCGCTGGTGGACTTAGTCAAAATATATATGTATATGCGTGTGCGTAAATGCGTGCGCCACCGCACATCGTTAAACGATTCGGATTTCCGGACGCGGACACCCGTGGAACTTCAACCAATCAAAATGTATCCCTGCGCAAAAAACAGTGTAGCACCCCCCTGCCCGTACTACACTTTCTCTCACCGCGACGAGACGAAATTTCCGCAAGGCCAAATTGGTCTCGCACTTTTTTCGCGGACCACTTACGCGCGAAACCAATTTTTGCTAGTCGCGATACCGCCGAGCGAATTTTGTACTCAAATGACATTTTTAAAACGCGACGAAATCACTCGTCCAGCAGCAGCTAATCGATCCATGAAATTTGCTTGTGTAACGTGAATTGAAAAGGAAACAAAAAACAAAAAGCTCCCAGCACAATTTTGCTGGTATTTTATTTTTGCAAATGACGATAACATCAAAAAAGCAAGAGATGAAATTTGTTTTTCCTTTTCCCTGCGCATATGATTCGAAATTTTTGGAACATTGTATAATTTGTAATTGAGTTTCGAATTGCAGCGTGTGTCGGGAATCGTAAGGTGAAGAGGGCTGAAAACCGGGAGAAGTCGGGGTCGGGGGTCGGCAGGTCGGACCCATTTTGTTTCTCTGGCGGCGTGTGGCGGTGCGATAGCAGCGGCACTCTGTCAGAGCGTGACGTTATCGTGACACCCCTACTATGTACCTAGCCAAGGGGTTTCGCGTACCCTAACCATCTTCTGATCGTGGGCGAATGCGCAATGTGGATCAAGCCACGGCCCTCTCTTTCTTCGTCTGCACCCGCCCTGCCAACTTTCTCTTTCCTTTTCTGTCATGCGAACCCACTATTTTCGTCCCTATCTGGGCTCTAAAGTCCCGCCAACTCCACAGTAGAACGGCGATAAGATTGTAACTAACCGAAGGAGTTAGAATTTCTCGGTGAAATGCGCGTTTGCATTTTAAACGGGGCGCGTTTTATTTATTTATTTTTTTTTGTCCGCCTTCTTTTGCGACGTCGATGCTTCACTCTGCGCGATAAAGAGGGAACTGGACAAGCACTGACGTCGGGGCAGGCGGCCGTATATAACGCGATAAGGGTTGCTGGGCATTGTGGCCGCGCGAACAAGTTGAAGCCACGGAAAAGTAGCGCACAATATCCCCAGTTCATTTGTGCGATTAAGTCTTGCAATTTATATTGCTGCTAAATTCAAAACGCTTCATTTTTTGCGCCACTCGACCGCGACGCAAACACCATCCGGAGATTTGATCAGGTATGCGAACTCTAAATAAGCAGCGACAAACCATCAACATAGCTTCGTATAGCTGAGATTGCGATGCGCTTTTTTGCCAGCCTGTCTGTCTGCCGGATGATCGCCCCTCTCTTCTCTCTTCTTACAATCGTCGCTCGTTTCTTCTGTATCTTATTTCTGTTAATATTATTCCTTGACGCACTTCGGCTGTTCCGATTTTCGTTTGTACACGTCTTATATACTTGTTCGATACCTTTTTGAATTTCATTTTTATTCGACTCGTAGCCAGAGGTTACAAGAGATTCGAAAAATTTGAAATTTATACTGCGTCGATGAAATTTTAATTTCACCTTCACCAGGTGTGAAGTAGACGTGTAGGCAAGATTCAAAACTTAAGAAAGAAAAACAAAAATACAAACAGCCAGTTGGAATCGAGAGCCACTCGTTTGCGTGTACGACAAACATCTTCGATTTTTATCTCAAGCTCTAGACCGGTAACAAGAAGACTCGTAACTCCGTCAACGTTCCATAGGCATCGTTCGTAAATAAATTGTGGGATCATCAAGGTAGGGAGATAGGATCGACAAAAATACCTACGAAGTGAAAACAAAAAAGTTCCAAAATATCTATAGTGCAAAACCAAAGTGAGATATGAATAAAGATCAAGTTTTTGCTCTGTACCAAACTCATCATCCAATGTCGAGAGGGAAAAGTTTGGATTAAAAAGGGAAAACTTTTTGTCATGCAACGAGAAATGACCAACTGGGAAACAATTTCGATTCTAAAACGAAATAATTAATCAAGCTGGGCATCGTATCCGTCCGTACCGTCTCGCTTGTTTTCACGGCGGCTCTCTCAGCCTCGGGGTATCTATTACACATTATACATTACCATGGATACTCGAAGTCTAATTTATTCACCAAGCTGGCCAGTCCGCTCTCCAAATGTGTGAAATTCTTTTAGCAAATATATATATTTATGATGATGATGATGATGATGATGATGACGACGACGACGACTGGCCTGGCATCAACGTGACAATCCAGAGTTTTAATTTGACGAATTTTGCTGGTGGCGCAAAATTGCAGCCAATTATCGAAACCAGGATGAATATTGAATTTGGTCGCGCAAAAACTTGTGGAGCGCGGGATATTATGACGTTAAGATGCAATGAATTCGTTCAATGACAGTATAATGTGTTAATCCGACGCCATCGTTGTTCATGAGAAACGCTCCCTCGCGATTTTAAAGCGCTTAACGCAAAGACCGCCCAGCGGTTTCTATTTTTACGAGAACACCGTGGAGGATGAAAAGGGAGACAAAAAGTGTTTGGAATCACTTTAAAAACAGCGTGATGCATAATGCATAGCTTTTAACGAATCAGTCCTGAATAAGCGAACAAAAAGTATTGCAGCGAATTTCAATTATTGACGTTAATACTATTTTTTCAAAACGATAACGCGGACAAAAAAAAACGGAATATACCCAAAAAAAAAAACAAACAAAAACAAACAAAAAAAAATAAACGAAAGGAGAGGGAAAAAGTGTTTCGTTGCAGAATGAATTTTCGACGCCCGGCGTGATATCGGCTAAAAATAAAAAACGCGTTTGTCCGCTCCACTTTTGCTTGGACAATATATGTTTCGCGCGTTTTTTAGCAGTGAAAAAAATACACGTCACGCTCACTCGAGTCCCGGAAATAGAAACTTGAGGTCAGTCGCTCGAAGATGGGAAGAAAAAAAAAGTTTAGATTTTAGTCTGGTGATTTCGATATCCGGAGGGTGTCCTGCGGTCAGTTGCGAGCGCTCTTATCACTGAGACGATGACTGCACGAGCGGACAGATAACAGCGGTATGAACTTTTGCGTCGTATCTGTTCGATCTAGAAAGACATTACTGGCAAAATAAACAGCGAGGAGATAATAACGTGCAGTTGAAAAATGAATTAAAATCTTGGGCGATACCGTGCACAGCTGGCAAAGGTAATTGCGCCACGTGACTGTTGGTTCACAAGGTATATTGTCGCGGCGCGCACCCGCCCTCCGCCGCTCGCAGAGGGTCCAAGTCGGTTCTCACCCTCCGCCTCGGAGAAACGAGCAACGAGCAATTTCATTACTGCTTAACGCCTGTCATAAATCTTTCCTCTCCCTCTCCTTTTTCGTTCTGTCTCTTTTTCCTGTCGCCGTCTCTGTTGTCGTTCTCAAATACTTCTTGCGCTTCGTCTCCTCCTCTCCTATTTCGCATCTCATCTTGCTCCTGCGAAACTGTAATACAACCCTGGTGAGGAGATTCACCCTCCGTATCCCTTTTGTCTCATTGTTTTTTAACTTTACATTGATTACACTTTGTGTTGTAGAGGATGAAAGACGTACAGTTATAGCGCGGGTTGTACGTGTTGGCCTGTTTTTTTGTGATTGATCGGGTAAAGGCGTTAATTAGACGAGTGCAAGTCGCGCATATTTGCAGCACGTCTTCGACGCGTGAGACAGTATGGTATGTGAGCGCAGGTATAGCAACGAAAGAGGAACAAAAAGTTGGGGCCTCATCAGGGCCCCGCAGTCAAAATTCCCGCGCGGCTTCTCGGTAATTCAATATTGGATGTTGGAATTGGCCATTGGGTTTGCGGTAAAAGCCGGTGCCTGCTGCCTCGGAGCAAAAAGCATCGGAATTTGTGTTATTAGTTTACAAGTCGGACCCGAATAGTCGCGACGTACGAGTCAATACGAAAAGAGATAAATAAATATTCATTTGGCCGGTCCTCTGTCTGGATTCGATGAATTTGATGAACTTGTCTCTCACTCGCCGGGAATAATTAATTTGCGCTTAATGTATTCGGCAAAAAGCAGATGCAGAGTAAGCGAGACGAGCAAATTCCTAACGAGTGAATAACGTTTAATAAATGCACATCTCGTTCGAGAGGAGTCTCGGGTGCGCGGCGGCGTTATCATCTCTCTCTCATTAAACTTACACTCGGGACGGCTGTTTTTTGGTGTCGCGTGGGTGAGAAGGCGTATAAAACGCAATTTTCGAAGCAACTCGTTTCGCCGAATGTCGACGAGACCATAAGGTTTGATCTGCGCGTAGTCTGCTGCAGATATAGAGGGCGATGAGCACGGAATTCCTTATATAGAGATGGTCCTGCGTGATATAAGATCCGGCAGATCCCGTAGGAAATCCCGGGAACGGATCTATCTTACCCCGAGGGATAGCGGGGAAGTGGGCCGGGATTCACCTGTCAGGCTGAATTAAAGGATGGTCGGGTCGCTCTCTTCGGAGAAAAAGAAACCGGGCGAAAATAGACGATCAGCGGAGATATATGGATGTTTCATTATGTCCTAGGATCCCGAATCTCAAAAAAGTAAGCATAAATAACGACCCACGCGAGATCAAAATAGACGAAACGCTGTTTGACGTCAGAGCGCACGAGTATTGGCGCGCAATTAATGACGCGTCGCGCCTATCATCCCGATGATTTAGTTTATTTATACGCCCGGTACATGCACGCACTCATACACTCGCACGGGCGCCATCAATTAATTCTCTGCGCGCGCTTTATAATTAATTAATATTCCATTAATTACCGCGCGCGGTTCACGAGCAGCACCGCGGGATCCCGCCACGCTCGTTGATATTCCGCACTCAAGCCCGGTGGATCGTGCGCCCGCGATATTCGCTTCCCCGCAACAATTTAACGCCGCCTTTGCCTATAATGACTCCGTAATACGGCAACGCTCAAATGACGAATCGCGTAATGGTTCTTGTTTTCGTGACTCCGCTTAACCTTCCTCGCGCTGCCGCTGAATTTTTCATTCCAACCCGCAGGAATTCCACGATCCTAACTGCGATAAGCGTAAGTAATGCAACACACTAATGGCCGCCTATCAAATGAAATCCTACGTTATTTCAAGAACCATCATGTTTTATTATTTCTACCTTTCAGTTGGACGCCTCTTTTAACTACAAACTCTTTTTTTTTCCAATAAATGAATAAAAATATACATCAAACAAACAACATAATGACCATTAAATAATATTAGGCATTTATTCATATTTTTAACTGTACGATCAATTATCGTCCAAGTCAAATAAAATAAGATGATTCTAACAAAAATCGAGAGAGCTGCTAACATTATAGAGAACAGTTAATTCTGAAGCGAATGTAAAGTTCAATGCTGTTTTCCACGATTCCAAACATCTGATGCAAATTTCAAGCTCAACATCATTGGTAATACAACTTTAAATAACATTAAAAACGTTTCATAATAACAACAATAACAATAACTTTGAGCGTGAAAAATTGTTCACGAGATAAAAGTATACCAGGGACATTAGTTTGCGACTCCCACGATACCCTTTTGGGATCGCAGGGCAATCAGACAGAAAGTGCTTAATGTAATGTGAACAATATAATCCTCGAGTCATCCCTGCGAAGATCGCGCACTTATGCTGGTGAAAGAGAAATATATAATGCAAAGATAGTGGAGGATGTATCAAGTATTGATGGCACTCGGGTGACCACCATTTACCCCGCGCAGATATCTGGTGTCGCCGATCGCATATATAAGATATAGATATCCTTCGAAAGCAAGACACTCAAGCACTTTTCCTAATGGCGTGCTACCGATAACTCATCCCTTCACCATACATATTTTATGATGATCTAAGAATATTTTGTTTGCTAGGATGATGAAAAAAAAAACAAACAAACAAACAAACAAACTGGGATTCATCACAAAAGAGTCGCGCCCGATGTCATTTAATTTATTAAGTACTGGTCGGTCGCGTAAGTACGTTTAATGTGCGGTAACCGTGGAAAACGATAGGGACGAGAGGAAAGAGAAAAAAAGATAAAAAAATATAACGAAAAATAATGAAAGGACGGTGGCCGGGACAGTTGGGTTGAGGGATTAAAGGCGATAAATTTCACAAAAATGGGGGCTTAAGCTGTCGCGAAAAGCCGACAGTCTAATCCGAGGCTCGCACGTCTCTTTCGAGAGGAGATGGTGGTACCAGGATGGTTCTGCGACATCGCAGTTTTTGCAATTATCTACCGGGCTCTATCGAGGATTTGACCGTTACTGTCTCCTTTCATTTAATTACCCAAAATGCTTTCTTCGCATTTCAAACTCTTCGTCTCGCCAACAAACGTTCTTTCTAAAACATATTTTTACTCCATATATACCTTTAAATTGTTCGCACTTTTTTTATTCATTTTTTTGTCAAACAAATCATCATAAATTCTGCTTATTTTGAATTGGAAATCTGAAAGTCGAATAGAAACCAATGAAAAAATTGTCTGAGTTGAAAATTCGATTAAATGAAATTTTGAAAACAAACACGAGACAATTTAAAACGTAGAAAAAAAGTTGATGATTGAATGTATACATTTGAATGGATACAATTTTGAACTCGCAGTTAATTTTTATCGTAGAGTTTGGAGCTTATTAGCATGTAAAACGACGGATTCGCCTGGAGACATAGAACGCTGCACTTATATGCAACATGCATTATGCATGCGTCGGATATTAGCACGTAAGAATCGCGATTACACGCGAGGCATTGTCGGGCGATCAACGGCTGATGGTCTTGATTTGAGTGCGACCACGTGACTAGCAATTAATCTCAATCCCGGGGCATTTTTTGTGGTCTTAGAAAATAATGGAGACACGGGACGTAGGTGCGCGTGGGCTGACGGAATATTACATTGCGCATCAACGCGATTACAGCTCACCGAATAAGCCAGGCTCGAGGTATTATATTCAAATTCGCGTAAGGGTTGCGAGGGATGGAACTGCAAGACCGGAGATTTGCGGGGAGCAAGTCCCTCGGGAGGAAATTACGCACAGGCCCAGAGAGTCAAGTACACATAAGAGACACCCGGGTCAAATGTGTGCGACGACGAAATTAAAATCAATACACTGAGAGTGAGCATCATCTTTTGCTAACCGTTTAATTTTCAATTCAGATTCTAAAACAATTTGTGCGCGGGGGAAAGCCAATCGTAAAAACAGTTTTTCGGTTGTAAAAAGTGTCACCCCAAAGTTTGCGCCGTTTTATGCCACCATAACCATCGCACAGTATGGCCCACTTAGATTTCCTATCTCTCGCTGAAACGCAGTTATTTCGATCGAGCAGCTCACTGCCAGAGTGAAATAAGTATTTTGCGCTTTCAAGACGAGCCCACTACAACTATAGTATATTCTTTTTATGAAGAGACAATCTTTGGTGTAAAAAAGTACGGTGTAAGCGTTATCAGCCTATAGTTTTTGACAGACGAAGGGACAAAATTATATACGCACAATTTTTCGACAAATTTATCATTCAACTCAAAGATTAACGCAATTTTATCAGTTTATTTAGTCACGGACACTATAGTGCATATCTCAGATATTGAACGTACAATCCGTATAACGCAAAATTTAATCAGACTGGGTGCGTCGGTGCAGATACGACGTGCTCGCGGTCGTGCAAATGTGCGCCACGATGAAACACTGGTGTACAACCCAAGAGAGGATTCCCCGTCTACATCAAATTAATTTAATTTATATCTTGCTGTCCGAGGCCCGGGTATGCGGTCAGGTTTTCGAGTTCTGTTTGTCATTCTCGCCAATATCCATCTACTCTATCTCTCTTCGCTTCGCATACCTCAAATCTTATCTATCTGCCGAAAACCTGGCTCTAAAGAGACTTACCATTAAATACACCGGAAATACATTCGAATTAAGATTAACAGCATTACAAAGAGGAAACAAAGGGTTCCGAATTTGCGAGAACAAAGTGGAACAAAATATTTGTCAATTTTGTCATTGGTTTTGGTGATTGTGATTTCAACGGTAGAAAGAGTGATAATCTGAGATAATTCGATGGGAGAGATCGATCGATGTCGAAGCGTAAGCCAACACATGCATTAGAGCGAAGAACGCTCGGTGTATGCGCTCATGTCATATCCAATACATGCATTTGCACTTGGAGCTGGGCATCGCGGCTCATCTAACACCACGCAGTCTCTAACCCCGGTGCTTCGTTATAATGGCATTAACCGAGCTGCAATATGATTACTGCTTTCCTAAGGTAACTTGATCACACCCGCAACGCACGTTACGTTACGCAACCGCGGTCCCCTTTGTTGCATTGTGCTTTTTGTGCGGCTCACATTACTTGTGAATCATTACGCACAACAGGGGAGGCAAAGCGCGCGACCAGGGGTACGTTTTTCTTATCTCCGCATTAAGAGATTAGGTCCGAGTCTCGTTTTTTTTTCTTTCACAACCTTCCCTAGGCGTTATTGTTCACGTTCAAACGCTAATAATATCGTGCCGGAAAGTGATCAATTGATCTGAAGCTAAAAAAGTGAACGACCGCGCAGGAGTGCGATAAACTAATTCCCCGTGACGAATCTACAACGTGTATACGATTCTCGATGATCCCTATTGATTTTTCTTACTCAAAATGATGATATTTTTCACATAAGAGGATTTCGGTTTTTTGTTTGAATGATAATTTTTATAAACAAAAATTACAATTGATTGTACCATATTACCAGATCTGTTTCATTTAGTTATTAATTAGAATTTATTTTTAATTATAAAATATGTAAACATCAATAAATCCAAGTCAAACTTGCTGTTGAACAAATTGTTAATTACTTTATTTACTAACTTTGTTTATTTATCAAGCAAATAATTTTTTTTTTTTTAATGAAAAAAGTTGTTGTAAATATCACTTTCCATTCGACATTTGTTATTGTTTGTTTTAAATAGATGAATTATTCATTTTCGTTTCGATTATTATTTATTTTTTTAAGGTAGTGAACAATAAATACGATAAGCGCCATGAATCCCGTATAGATTGAATAGCATGTGATAATTTGCATACAAAAATCTTACCGTGAGGTGTTGAAACAGCCACGCCCTAAGGATGTTCGTTGCGACTTTAGGGAAAATGCCTCTTTTCTTTTGATTCTTCTTCCCCGACATGTCGTCATCTTCCTCTCCCGTTCCTTCACTGCTACCGATACTCGCATTACTCCCATCACCTGTGAAAATAAATGTAATCCCTCGATCAGTGAATGTTTAAACTTCCCAACCAAATTTTACATGATATGCAAAAAAAAAGAGTGTCTAATTTAAATTTAGAGTTCGAAATCTGATCGAAAATACTCTATGTATATAAAACAACTCTTGATACGATTCAACCTTTTTTCTGTTTCTCTTTTATATTCACATCTTAGAATATCGTGTCGTGTGAATTAATGCTTTGTCATTTATCAATCTTTGAATTCAAATCAACTAGTAGACCTGAAGTTAAAAGATCAACATGTTTGATGAAAATCAATTAAATTTCAAATTCAGAGCACTGAATTTACTTTTTATCTTTCTTCTAAAGTAAATATTCAAATTGTGTTCTATTTATAAGCCTATATTTAGGTTGTTAGTCAGAGTTTATCGGTTTTCTTCTTTCCTTTTTTTCACTAATTTTCACAGATTCATACGAATTTATCGACTTTTGATGATGATACTCGAGAATTATCGTCATCATTATTGTAACTTAGACACGAAAAATAGCAAACGCGTTAACATCAGTTGATGTTTTTTTGTAATTAATACCAAGGCCATGAATATTGTAATAACCGAGCGGACCAAAAAGCGGATAATGGACCAATGTTGTGCCAAATCGTGCTCCGATCGTGCATAGTACATTAACCTGATTCAATGAGTGAATTAACTGTAATCAAAGACCGCGGCTAGCCATTTCGCAATTACTCCAAGCACTCTTGTTGTTCCTGTACTTGCCGTCATGAAAGTTCTTAGTATTAGATGAATAAAGAGAGTATATACCTATATAACAAACGCACGCTTTTGATTTGCCCGAATGACCTCCAAGATAACAGTTCGAAATCATAATGACTATACGAAACTAATAAATTCTTGAAATTGCTATTTTAATTAAAATATATCAATCAAAATACTTTTCAACTCGACCTTAATTGAATTGGTATCGTTCAATTAGTATATTTAGAAATTGAACTTTTGTTCGAAATCAAGTTTTTTTTTTCATTGCTTTGTATTCGAGGTTCGAATGAAACAATAAATTTTGATTAGCGCAGCGCTGTCGGACTATCGTCTTCTTATTCCATGCGATGCGGAAGAAACTGAGGCATTCCGGTGACGGACGTGCAGACGAAGCACAACGCGCGTTCAAACTATAAGGGGGCGCACTTAGAGTGCGACTCGTTTGTGCATCCTACGCGGGGTATTTTCACATACTCTAAATCGAGGGAGGGTCATTGCACCAAAACACCACTCTCATTTCTCCGGGACGCGAAAGAAAGACGAATGCTTCAGAACGATTCTCCGACTATTTTAGTCGATGAACCGCTGGAATTTGTAATCTCTCTCTTTCGCCTGACTCACATGCATGCCTTCGCTTGCGTTTCCTGCGCAACATTTCTGGGCCAGCTCGAACATTTTTGACCGTTCATAACTTAACAATTTTGTATATCCCATTTTTAGAACACTCTGTTGTTAAGAGATTTAAATTTGAGTATTCCATCAGAAGACAAATATTTTTATTCTAAATTTGAATAAATATTTTTGCAAAAGTCTTATTTCGATGAAAACAATAAAAATAAATAAATAAAAGTGTAATAAAAAATACAGTTGAATTAAAAAAGTGAAATAAATTATTGCGATTGGAATGTGTATGCAAATGTTTTTTTTTTAAATCTATGTTCAACTTATAACAGCAATGCTGAAATATAGAACTCAAACATTTTGTTATTTTTGTGAAAAATAAAAAGAAAAAAGTTGACTAAACGTACATATTGAGCCATGGTACTTTTTCAATTAATTTTCTTGTCATCATAATTTTGTGAGAAGAAGAATCGAAAGAATAAATACATTTAACGAAAGAAGGTGGAGGGTTCGCGAAGTATTAAGCAGAGCTAAGTTTCGATTGAGACATCGTTGGTCGGGGCAGCTCTGACAGTTATCTGATTCATGGACATGCCGAGTGTATTTTATGCCGTACGACCTATGAATACAGATCGATCAGCTGGCTGGTTACAGCGAGCGGGAGTACCTACTGCCCTGAGGAGACCTTAGGCACATCAAATGGAAAAGGCCGTCTGCGTATATCAATTACAAACCTCGCGACACAAGATTACGTTCAAAAAAATAACTGCCAATTAGTCAGAAGAAAATACGAAAATGATAAAAGAAAAAAATAGATTGAGATGAAAAAAAAAAAAAATGTCATCATTGATTATTCACTTAATAGTTAGATCCCCCTCATCTGTATATGTCTGGAGTTGAATAAAATTAAACAAGAAGACGGCAATGATTACGCAGTTATTTTTATTTGATCGCTCGACACGTGCTCGTCACATGTCCCGTCTGACGACAACGGCGAACTTGCGTTTCCATTAACACTTTTATGACGCTTACAAGAGCTCCGCTTCGAACGAGCGATTTTACTGACGCGCTCTTGCGTTAACGTCCCTCCAAACGAGCACTTCGGTTTTATACAAATAGCGAGTATTCTTGGTTTCGTTATCGTCTTGCAGAATCGTGGCTTGTCCGTGAAATCCAAACACCGATACCACACCGAGGAATAATATTTATCACATGTTGACAAAAATTCACGTGCCGGTAATTTTATCGCGTGCGACCAGCTTAAAGTACAACAGACCTCGAACGCTGTAAATTATGCGACTTTATAACGTGCAAGGAAGACTTCATAACAGGTTATCAATTTCGTAACAAATCCTGATCGTCATGATTGGGCTCAGCTTGCATTTCCAAACAATATTCCGATACGAATCCTACATTAAATTTTTTTTATACTTTCAACATTAAAACACGTAACAATGTAACCAACTTTTAACATCTTTTTAATTTCAAACCTACTCTCAACTTTTTTTTTTCACATTTTAAGTTTAGTTTTAATTTTTATTTACTTTGCAACTTTTATAATATAATTGTACATGTTCACTTTCAATAAAATTCAAGTTACAGGTATAAAAAAAATATAAAATGGAAAAATGTAAAATAAACATCTTGGTGATAATTGTATGAAAAAAAGTAAGAGGATTCTTAAAGATTTATTAGGAGGGAACCATCTACGGCATATGCATCAAATAATAAAGAAGGCATACACATCGCGGAGTGCAATGTCTCTTATGATCGTTGGAATAGAGCGCGGAGCACATAGCAAGCTGTCGCCAGTTTTCTGGCTCATTACTGGCCGATGAAACTCGTTGCTCTTGTGACGAGTGCGAGAGTGCGACAAAGACGCCCTATTAGCATAGATGAGCGCACAAACGGCGCGGACAAGTTTGCGTGGCAGCCGCGGGGGTGGAGTGTGTAAGAGCCGCCAAGCTTTTCTTGTTTCGTCTCTTCGCCCGCTTGATAAATCGGCGACATTAAGGAGTGTGCTCGCGCACTCTCTGACGACCATTAACCTCGAATCGCCGCGAGGGGCACGAGAAACGTTATCATTCACATGAAAAAGAAAAAAAATGATAATAATAAAATTGCGATGGATATCACGCACACGGTTATACCTCAGTGAGTTTCATAACTTTTCATTCACAATTGCCGATTGAACAACGTCGATACAAATTGTCGTCTGCAAATTTGTTTGTTTTTACAGTTGAAAATGTAAAACCAGGAGAAAACTATAGAAAAACAATATAAATAAATGAAAAAAAATAGAAGAAGAAAAATAAAAAATGGTATGGAAGAGGATTGATGGTACGAGTTTTATCGAGATGGCATTCTAATTGGCAGAAAAGCATCGTTTACCGAGGCCAACCGTTGATCTCGGTGACGTTGAGTGACGCGTTAAACGCGTGCGTAATATTGTATCGTGGCCGGTTGGAACTACCCTCTGGTTTGGATAGTACAATAAAACACGTGGCGACAAATTTGGCGCGTTGCAATCACGATCGAAACCGACAACCCCTGCATGACGCTTATTCTGGGTATCCGGTGGTATCACTGTTGCCGTTCGAGCGGGGCGTTATCTCTGCGGTCGCGTCCTGAATGAAGAAAGGCCGGGATGCGAAAATCAGAGGCGACCCCTGGCGTCGAACTATTTTGGACTCACCGATGCGACGAGTTCCGCAGGCAGAACAAAAAAACCGGACCGGCGCATTCTCCTGCGCTGATTAAAGGACGCGCGGCAAAAATGTAACTTTTCCATCGCTACATATTTATAGAAATTTTAATTAAGGCGCAATGCCTGGTGCACGGCAATAAGAAGTGGACGATTTATTGTCGGCGTTGGTTGCGCGCTAATCGATAGAAGTGCAATATTATTTGACAAATGCCGATGCAAGAAACTAATAGGCGGGATTGGGTCGCCGCTTTACTGTCGCCGACGTTCCTCCGGCCGCTTGGTTCTCACGCGGCCAGACTTTTTACCCGCCGACTGGCTAGGAGTGCTTTTAGTGTCATCGCGCTCGTCATCGGTGTTATTTCTTGGAAAAACACGATCCACAAATTTCTATCACCTTTGACACGTACGTAAAAACGTCACCTAAGCCCATTCCATGTAAACACATTAGCTCGGCTGCTTTTTACCGCTAGCAAAAATGAGACGTCGCTGTTTTGACGCCTGCGTGGCGCGTCGTCAAATAACTCCCCCGCGCCGGCGTCGGGTGCCCAAAATTTCGACTCTTTTCCGTCCCAGAGAAAATCGTTTCTCTCCTTAAAAGCTAACGCAGAAAACTCGCCGACGTGTATAATATATGTCGCTCGGCTCGCTTCTAATGACAACTCTTTATACGCTGCGCTAACCTTTTTACATGCATTTCGCGTGGTATTTACTATGGGAAAAAGCCGATTTATGAGATTTGATGGCCAACAGTGGTCACGTCCACAGCCGGCAGACTTGAAATATACACCGCGCGCGGTAATTTAGATTTTTCAGTGGCTTCGCGTTTTTAAAGCGCCGTTTCAAAAACGCGACTCGCATCCGATATAATTGATTAGCGTTTGCAAGCGCGCTCGAAATTACTGCCAGAAAATGCCGAAGAAAAGAATGCCTCTCACAAGAGAGGAGCGATCGGCCAATTTACCCACCAACTATTCACGCTGTCTTAGACTTACGCACCAACCATCGCTGACGATGCATCATCCTGGCCTGGGTTTATCTCTCTCGCGCATCGCCCGTCTCTCACTTTCCTCTTCCGCTCAACAATATACTTGCTGTAGTACACACGCGTTTTACTCGCAGACCCACATGCAGTTACACGAGAATCACTGTACCAGAGGCCCATCACAACTCTCGTGTCTCAACTCGTCCTATCAAAAATATATTACAATTTTCCCAATTCTCCCACAGAGCATATATATATAATACCACACCGCGGCGCGCGCCCATATCAATAAACTATTTGCCAGCACTCATCATTTATTTCGTCATTTTTGTTTCGCTTCAAACTTTCATCCCGTCGTCGTTCCTTTGTTTTTCTCTCATTTCAATTCTTTCCATTAACATTTTTTTTCTCTTTCTCTTTTCTGCGACGTCTGAAATGCCGCACATTTTCCTCGCGGCGAAGCATCAACCAACTAATTCAAAGGGACAAACGACAAGAGACAAAGACAAAAGAAAAAGACGCGTTGGTCCAGATCACGTTTAGACATGTATAACATACATATAAGATGAAGTCTGGTTTGATGGAATGCTGCCCCCATCTCGTCTCCCCGGAGCCTCTTATCCCCCCTGCCTCATCATCGACTTTTCTCCACGCATACTTCGGAGCGAAATTATGCTCGATAATATGATACATTCCAAGGCGCGTTCCATTTGAATAACACATCAGTGCCATTTCTTCGGATTTGTGTATTAATTGTTGACAAGACGCGCCGCCATATTTGGACCGAAGCGTGTTCCATACTTAAAGGAGAGATAACAATCGGGGCCGGCATCGATTAGGCCGACACTTTTGCGGCTCTCGTTTGTCGGCGTATCGCGATCGCGCTACGCTATACCAGTTCGCGCGAATAACCATCACAGACTGCCACAAAACATCTCCCGGACATTTTCCTTTTTGTCGCGAATCAAATCGTTTAGTCAACGATCTGCCCGTGTTAGGCTTAGAAAAAGGCAGACGCGAGTGCAGTAGTTTTTCCACGATAAAACGATCGCGCCAACAAAGCGACCCGCGCTCAACGCGTTTCCACGATATCTCGTAACGAAAAAGGAAAAGAGAAATCCGCGAATATTTATTACCGCTGGTTCCCATCACATTTACATACCCGATGACGATATCGTGTCACGCATGTCCCCCACTCGCATATTATATCGCTTCCTTCTTCTCTAATGTAAGCATACCCTCCTAACGTTATACTTGTTCGTTCATTTTTTTTACTTTTACTTTGTCCAACTTATTTTTATACTTTCAACTTTATTTTCTATGTCATTCAACTTTAATACAATTATTCGTTTTACGATATTACGCAAGATGTAATTAATTGGGCAATTATTCGAGCGATTTGACATTAGTTATTAATTAAAAATTGGATTCAACGTTCGGTGAATTTCTGATAGAAGAGGCGCAGACCCACCAACATTGTCGTATATTTAGTTCTAAGAGCGCATCATAAAATTGACACTAATATGGCGTAATCTAAACACCCGAGATCAACATTGTCCACGCGCCACGTTATAATCACCTTCCCACCATTTTCATATCGATCGAATCAGTTATAATAGTCACGTTTATTGTGAATTATTTTACTATTCATTTAATTTTTGTTTGTTTTCAAAATGTATAAATAGAGTGTTTTCTGAAATCAAATCAGCTTGATTATAATCACTAAACGAATGATGACTTCATCTTAAGTTTATGATTATTCGTCCGTCGATCGACTTTTTTTGTCCGAGAGTGGATTCAACCTCGAGCGCAGGTAAAATTGCACTGGGACGCACGTTGCAGGCGATAAGGTTTGTTATTTCCAGGGTGATCTGATATAAAGATGCTTTTTGACTGTTCACGAGTAAACTAGTTTATGTGGCGTTACAGCTTGCGATTTACGAGCGCGCTTCCTCTCCGCGTTAAGTATAATGTGAAAAAGTTGTTGTAAATAACTCTTTAAGGTATAAATTGATACGTGAATTTGGGCTGTGAACTATTTTTAAGCGCGTTGGAAATTAGTTTATTCTTGAGCACGAAACATGTTATGATACGTTTGACGTGTCACCCTCGCGAGGATACGAGTAAAATATGAACCGTGTGAGGGAACGTTCAAGGGGACTCGAAACAGAAAGAATGTGTGAACACATATATTGGGGTCTTCAGCGAGTTAGGAGGAACGAAAAAAAACGAGTAAATTAAAAAAGTACGACGACGAGCTTGACGACGTCGCGGCGGAATATAGTAAGACTGTCGCCACAGCTGCCAGCGTTTTGTCTGCACATCTTCGTTCCTCTTATAGCGTTCTTTTTTCACCTCCGTCTATTTGTGTATTTCTGAAAAACGCATGATTCCTCTTTCGATGCATCGACATGACGATAGAGCAAATTTATTTGACCGATGTCTAATGGCAGGGATTTGTCAGACGGATTGAGATGTTGTGTTAAGATTTGTTGGTCCAACAGAAATGATGGTATCTGTCGTGCAAACGTCAGATCTTGAGAAGGGGAGTCAAGTGCCCTGCAGCGTACTTGGATTGCGTACGCGTTGCATCCTGGGGATTTCGCATTGTTTCTGCGTTGCCGGCAATCTGTCGGTGACCCTCGAGACGAGCACCCTCGATCTACCCTCTACGCATGTTGAGTGCCTGGACTCCTTAACCATCCTCTTGGCTTCCTTTGGGAGAGAGACTATCACGCCCTCCGTTCTCCTTCGTGGTCTATGCCGACAATTAATTTCTCATTGACCTACCATCCAGAATCCTCCTTTGACATCGTTTTCCGGTGATTTCCTGATGCTATTACCGATAACAATGTTCTGCCCTCACAATTAACCTACATTTCTAGATTAAAAACAATTCAATTTACCTTTTGCTTAGATAAACCGTTCCCCATTCATTATTAACTAACGTTTTTTTTTTACTTTTAATTCGACAATATCATTGTCAATTAAATAAGCCTTGATTTCACAATTTCTGTCAAAGTTCAACTTCAATTAACATAGAAAAAAAAAATTGAAAATTTGTTTTTCTTATTGAATCTGTCTGTGAAAAATGACCATGAAATGAAATGTAATTTCAAAATCGCGAGTTTTTGATTGATGAACTAATTCAATGGGAACTAGTTGGAACATTGAAATTGTTGTTTAAATGTGTATAGTGTGGCATATCTCTGAAGGTTGAAAAGCTTTGGCTGCACGTAGAAGCATCAGGTGAAAAGACCTTTTGGCATTGGCAAAGCTGAATTACTGTGGAGTGCGTGGGTCTAGCAATGAGAAATGAGGATGTTTTTAAGCTCAGCGTGGTTGAAGTCTACGATTCCCGCTGAAAGTCTTGTAGGTCGTAGCAATCTGTAACAACGTCCCTGACGAGTGAAGAAGAAAAAAGGAGAGAAAACGAGCGGAAGATACGAGATAAAAAAAAGGCGACGCAACATGAAAGAAAGGCGAGCAGATGCGGTTGAAAGAGCGCTGATGTAGTGCCGCGTTTAAACGAAATGTAAAATACCAATAACAAGGCGAACGAACGGGACAAACGTAATAAATTTTTGCGGGACAAAAATAAGCGGTTTAATCGGCGACAGGTGAAACGCGATTGTTCGCAATAAAAAGTGCATAATTCCAAGGAAGTTTGCGGGCCGATTGAATAGCGCTTCCGACGACGCGAGACTCAAATAATGCGTGGATTTATCGTCGACATTTTGTTTAGACGTTTCATTATTCAGCGCTGATTGAAAGCGATAGAGCCCAAAGTTCTATTTGGTCGCTGAAAAGGTCAAAGACTCTTGAAGAGTTCATTTGAGCGATGCGAAAGTCAAAGCCGCCGTGCGGTCGAATATACTTCTGCTTTTTCATTAGCGTTTCTTTTATTCTCGCTGCTTATTTTCTACTCGTCAGACGCTGTTGACGTCGGTACCGACGTTCTTTCCTTTCTCGCCGACTTTCCGCGTCTTCCTCATCCCAATCGTTCTGCCTGCCTCCCTCTCATCTCCCACCGCACTTGTCTTCATTGTTGTCAGCATCGAAATACATTCTCATTGTGCACCAACGCCAACATAATTGCCAGTAATAATCAGCAATGCAAAAATTATTTTTCATACATTTTTTTTTATACACGCCGCCGCACAGCAAATATTTCAAATTATATTTTTCAAATATATTTGTTCCATCTGCTGATTAATAAAATCTGGTGACCAAAAAATATATTGCGGCTGGTGTTTTGCACATTACAAGACAAAAAAAAAATTATTGATAGCGGAGAGAGAAAGAGAGAGAGAGAGAGAGAGAGCAATAACGTAAACGGGCAGACATAAAAGGGTCTGGTTGTGAATTGTGCTTACCAGCTATGGGGTATTGAGAAAATGCGGGGGTGAAATGTGAAGGACAACAAAGTGACCCACACGAATGGGATAAAAGATCGGGTGGGCGGGGGTGTTTTCTATAAATTTACAGCGGGGGTCACACGCGAGCCACTTCTCTCCCCGGGCGGAATTCCCGCGCCGGCATCCCCCTCACGAACGTATCCAAATACAAATGTATGCTACGGGCGTCTCTCTCTTGTCCTGGCACCCAACCCAGGCCATGCAGCTGTCAAACGCAGACCGAATCTTCTTCTGCTTGTGACAGCCTGGAAATGAAGCGAGTGGCCCGCGTATGGCAGCGTCTATGTGCCGGCGCGTGTGTGCATTCACCTTATTCAAGAGACTGATCGCACTTTGTGTTGGTTTTTTATACCCAAACCTCCCTATACGTAATAAGCACGTGTGCCTCCATTAACCTAAAAATAAAACAACAAGTCTGAAAACCTCGAAACGTCCAAACCAGCAAGAGAATCATTTTTCTCGCTCATGTGATTGTATATTGATATACAATTGCGTATTCCATCACAGCATCATCGTCAACAATTTAAGCATATTTTTGATGTTCAAGTTTCTCTAAGGCCCCAATGTAATTTTTCTTCTCAACAACCTTTAAAATTTGCTATTGAAGAAAAAAAGAAAAGTGCATATTCGCAGTCAGCGTTTCATCCAGGGCAGTCCGTTTGGCGCAGCTGCTCTCTTCTCTCGGCCCATATCCCTGATGCTATATATGAAGAACCTCGCTGGCGTGAATTTCATATCATGAAAAATATTGCCCGATACCACCGTGTGTCTCTCTAACCCCAGGTATTTTCGCGGCCCGAGTGTGTGCGTGTTTGCATTTGCATGAGCGCACG
Source organism: Trissolcus basalis (assembly GCA_025266255.1). Taxonomy (NCBI): domain Eukaryota; kingdom Metazoa; phylum Arthropoda; class Insecta; order Hymenoptera; family Scelionidae; genus Trissolcus; species Trissolcus basalis. The sequence goes on from JAAMPD010000004.1 coordinate 115,659, forward strand.
ATGCAAAATATAATATACGGCCGCGGACTTAAGCCATCCTCTCAGCGCGCCATAAGCGGTCTACGCGATATCATCCGTATTTTTTCTTTTTCCTTCGTTTCGAATAAAACTGAATTGCGAGAATTTTAAAAATTATTAAACAGTCATACTAAACTTTTGCCATCATTTTATCTTACGTCGTAGATGGATTTTAATTGAATAAATAATGTATGATTGTTTTGTCGCTTTTTGTTTGAGAAACAAAAAATGGTAAAATAAATTGGATATTTTTTATTTTCTTGCTGAACAGACGTGCACGTACACTCGTATATATCTTTACTCGCATTAATATATTCAGCACGTATGAATATTTCGAGTGAGGGATACGAGCCAGATACGAAGGGAGCTGGCACACGCTAGCGTGCACTGCGCGTTCCGCAAAAGCATTGTGTCTATCTCGCGCTTCGGGCTCACAGGCTTCATGAAATCTGCGGCTTTCATTGTTCTGCGACGAAGCTTTGTGCTTTGTGCCTCTCGCGCAATTCCGGAACTGTTCGCTAGCCTTTGAATAAGGAACTAATGAATACGCCTGAACCGTGTGCCGCCGCTGTTTTATTTTGCGCCGAGGCGCCTTTATCAGGCCCCTTTCGCATGACAAGCCACTTTTCTCGCCGACTTTTGCACGAGTTTACTTCAAACGCCGCTTCGGCTCAAATTGTACTAATTTACATCAACTTGGCTATTCCAAAAGTTAACGCTATCCATTGTTTGTCCTCTCTTTTCAACAGATTCGATTCAACTTTAAGTTATATATCAAGTTTTATCCAAAGTTGATACTTAATTTTATTCCATTTCCACTTCTTTGAATGAAAATAATATGCCAATCGATTTTTGATCATTCAAGTTATACTGAATATTATAATGATAAAATTAATAACACGGGCTCGATTTTATTGCAAGGTATTAATATAAGAGATTAAAAAAATGTTTAGTAACAAATAAAAGTTGTGTATTTCGCAGATCATGTTCGAATGTATTTTTGAAAAAATTATCGATTTGATTTTTGTTTTTCATGTTTCATGAGTCGTTGGACGAATGGGCAAGGTGAGAATAACTCTGAGCATGCGTGTGCGTCTGTGTCCAGTCCGGATATAAAAGACGATAAAAGGGAATGGACGAGTCGGTGCGAAAAGAGAGATGAAGGAAAGAAAAGAGACGAGACTTTGGTGATGGATCGTCCAATCAGTGCCGCAAGATAGAGCACAGGGAGAGCGTGTTGCTATCCATAGGTTAGCACCGCGCGGATAAGCCGAGATGAGAGAGCGAGAGACGAAGAAGAATGAAGACGCAGACGGAAAGAAAAGGTCACGGTTGGGTCGGTCTCCTGCTAATCGAAGAACATGAGGTGGTCTTGAGTTGTGTGTGGCTTCGAAAAAAGGCTGCCCTTCTCCTCTCTGCTCGTCTCAATTATTTTTCATAAATTCCACGAACTCTCTCTGTTGTCGTCTTTTTGCCTCGCTCGATCGACCGTTTTTCGAATTAAACCCACTGTTTTAGCGTTACACAACAAAAAAAAAGGTTACTTTCATTAACTTAATTAATCAGCTTTTCGAGTTATCTCTGCGCTTACTCCCTCTAATGTATTTCGTTAACAAATTACATCGGGCTGTATTATGCTTTTGCCTCGTCGAGGAATATCCCTTGCCTTAAAAGATGACAGTTACCTGCTGAATGAGAAATCACTAGACTCATCTCTGACACAATGAGACAAGCCTGCAACAATGGACGGTCCCTTTTTCACAAAGCTTTCGATAATTTGCTAAATTTCGTTCGTCACTAATGACGAAGTAATATGTTTTATTATTTTTTTTATTCGTTCATTCTCCCTCGACCCCCTGTTATAACGAATTCGATTATGTATAATTAAGTATGTGCCCTCTCGTAGACTTAAGCCTCTGAGTGTGATTTTGTTGGATTTGCAATTGACCACTCACACCGGAGGTTTGATTTTTTGTAACAATCAATCGAACGAATTGAATTGTAGTCGATAATCAATTTCTCAGATCCTTTGGTATAAGTTTTCTGCATCACTGCTGCGCGACTGCGAGACCGAAAGCCGCCACGAAAGAGCAAGAGAGAGAAGAGAAAGGCTAACAATGGCCGCCAACCAAAACATCCGATAAATCTAACCGGCTTGGACCTCAAGCCCTGAGGGGTTTTAAACTCTCTCACCCCTGGCGAGCTAACATTGAGAGCGCAACCCTTACATTACGAAAAGGGAGAGCCTTGCCGCAACGCGGTGTCTGTCGCTGGAGAGCCGAGGGGCGCAGAAAATGGTGGCCTGTGTGGTATGGGATGATGTGCGAGCCATGAAAAACCAAATCGAGAGAATTTCTAGGCTTGGACCTGTCCACCGTGCCAACTCCCCGGCACGCCCCACCCCCGCACGGTAACGAGATCTCGCTCTATGCCCACGGACTCAGATTTTCCACGAATTTGTTCGCGGTACGAAACCCAATTTCCTCACTAGCCGAATTAATGCTACAGAAATTGCCAATCTTATTCTCGCTCATGCCCAAGCATTTTATTGTTCTCCAATCGTTGCTATGTTCGTTTTCATTATTTTCCTCTGTATACAATTTTTCAACATTTTATATAATACTTCCTGTCTCTCGGCTACACCAATTTTTACATACACAATTTTTTTTCTCCATTTTGCCATGAATTTTTGAAATTAAATTTTTGTAAAAAGTACCTTCAGTTGGCAAAAACTGAAACAAAATTTAATTATTTTCAAACAAAATGTATATTGACAAAAAATTTTTTTATTTACTATTTTTTTTATAGTCTCTGTAAAAAAAATGTAATCACAAAGAAAGCAAAATTGCAAAAAAAAAAAAAAACAATTGTTCTAAACGCTTGGAATCGAATTGAAAAAAATTCATTCGAAATTGTGATGGTAATTTGAATAATTAAAAAAAGGCTCCAAAAATTAGCATACGACAAAATTTCATACGATTTGCAATCGGCTGGAGAGCTCGATCCGTCTAGAGTACCATGAAGGATTATTCTCTCTTTCCATTCTCCATTCCGCTTCGTTCGTTTTCGCGTTAAGAGAGGGGCGTCCAGAAAAGCGGTGGGAGACAGCAAAAGAAGAGAAAGAAGCCGGCGAGATCCGTGGGCGGAAGGAAAAGATCCGCGCGAGGAGGACGAGAGGTCGAAAAAGGACAGATAGATAGGTTGGACCAAGAGGATCTCGCGGCTGCCATGGTTACCGTCGCATTCCCGCCTCGCCTGGTTGCCATGGAGACCTCTTTTGCTTGCGCGCTAACCTCTCGTGATCGTTCTTCGCTCGGAGAGGGAAAGCAACGTAGAGGGCAAGAGGGACGCCAACCCGAAGATTCATTCTTTACGCACGCGCGATTTTTTTTCCTTCTTTTTTTTTCTATAAATTTCATTTTTCTTTCACCTCTAAAAAATTAACATTACAATTCGTTGATACGAAAGAAAAAAAAATGTGTTGTGAATTTCGTTTTAAAAATGTAATTTAAATCACGTCGATGAGATGCGCAACTGCGATTCAAAAAATTGCGGCTATAAATCTGCGCTGGTAATTCGAAAAATGCAAATCGAAATAGTCAAGCCATTGATAACAAGAACGTCCATTATTTATCATTAGTGTTATTTTTGTTCGCGTCGAACTCACGCATGTGGCGGCCAAAATCTGATTGGACGATGTTTCTCTTGGCATCGATGTATTTATTCGGCGTGGCGAATTTTCAGCGATTAAAATTCGTTCAAATTGTAAACGCGTCGCTCCACAACCACCAGCGCAAAGCATGACCCAAATATCGTTCGTTGGTCGTTCAAAAAATTCGCACACTTTGGATTCCGCTGCTGAAAATCGCGCGACCGTGTGTTTACTCGCGACACGAGACAATACTTTCAGTTTTATCTGAACGCGATCTAAAATTAATTGAGCTGCTTCACTTACCGGGACTGCCGAGTAGGACGGAGGAATAGAGAACGCCTCGTCGCGCTGCATCACTCGCTGCCCTTTGCGAGTCTGGCGGCGAACTCCATTCTCTACGTGGACACCATTTACCTGAACAAAAAATAATCACAATTCCATATTAAACCTAAAATACAAACCAAGTCATAAAAATAAATAGATTCAACTGACATTTCATTCTTTTTTATGCACGGATTTATTTTTATGTTTTTTATTCCAATTTATATAATGAATTTGTTCAGGTTGTTCCTGATTACTGATTTAAAACGATCAATCGCACGAGTAACATTAAATTAAATATTATTATTATTATTATTCGATTTGTAGCATTGAAAAATGTATTGCAACAAGTTTGGTTTAGTTAATAAATGAAAAAGGAGGACAGCTTGTAATTTTAAAATGAATACAGGAAGCTTCGATAATTATTAATGAAAAAGTGTCTTGCTTCTTTTCCTCGTCCTTAGCATCTGCACGAACAAATTTATTTTGTTTTCATTAACGTTCAATGAAGTACAGAAATTGATCAAGTGATTGTGAATGTTATGCAGATCGGTGTTACGGTTGAAAATAAATGTGAGAAAAAAAGAAGTGACGCGCATATAAATATGTTCAATGGTCTACGTAATATTAGAACTGTGCTACGACGGGACAGCATTAAATTGCGTGCAGAGGTATATTGTTGTAACGCGGGCAAAATGTGGTTGTCGCGAAAATAATGACGTCCCGTAACGAGCCGATGATCCATGAAAGTGGACGGCGAACGTCGTACGCGCCAAGTTTATCGCCACGTTCGACGAATAACGCGCCGAATCGAGCGTCAAGGTGTGGGTCGATCGTAAAGGTGTGAGTCAGTAAATCAAATTCTCGTATACATATGTATATACGCTCTGCTTTCAGTGCTCTTAAAATTCTATAACCGAGTTGCAATGTAGTCCTTCTGTTTTTATCTTTGTCATAAAATATATAAACTTTGCTCTGTTTCTCATCGCAGACTGATACAACCACCTTTCATTTTTATTAAATAAACATTTTTATTTGCGTTCATTTCATTCGATTTAATTTCATTTTATACATATTTCAAAATGTTTTTGCAAATAAAAGAAAAAAATAAAATAAAATTGAGAATGGAAAATCTATTTATGACGAGGAGGATTTGATGTTATGCAACCATTTTCGAGTTTGATCATATGCATCGACTGTAACAGCTGGTGGCCGAGTTTAACGTGTACAAAACACACTTTATTAAACTTCAATATACATTTCAATATTTCATCTAAACAATATATTTTTTCACATGTTATCATAATTTGTTGAAATATTTTGATTTTGAAAATTGAATGTTTCTAAAAGACGTGAAATAAAGAGAAGATAAGTAAATAAGTTGATAATTATGATCGTTTGGTAAGTACCGGAGATAACATCGCGTGACACACGGTTGTGTTACGTTTTGTGGAAAAAAAAACGTTTTTCTTGGCCGGTCGCTCTTTTCCGTTGTTTTTGCAAACGATACAAACGATACGCCCTTATATGTATCACTATCACGCGCTCAATGGATCATAATTGCGCAATTATGTTAATTGGATAAGCGCGCATAAGAACGTCGAGTGTTTGCGCACATCAACACTGACATGAAATCGCGGCTGAATCTCGGCCACATTCACTCGATAACGATATGCAAATTTAATACAAAATCTGCGTGTCTGGATGTCACCTTGCGGCATTAAAATATTGCTCGTACTCAGTCGTGCGTCCATCGGCTATATCGATTTCATTTTTATGTTTATTGAAAAGCAATTGATTCGTTGGCTCAACTGCCTGCAGCGTAACGCATCTCAACAAGGATTTACTTTTTTTTTCGTTACATCTGATTTCTCTTGAAACGAAATGCAACAATCCAAAGTAACTTGCATTTCAATTTTGTTCTCTTACTCGACGTCGAAACATCAACAATGATGTCGAAATTATTATCGGCAAATGGATTTGCAGTAAAAACGCACCTCCAGATCGTTAGCGCTGTGGGCAACAATCAAAAAGGAAGAGGGGAAAGAAAAAAGGACGAGGAAATGATTGCTGAATCGCGCTGTTATTGTATCCGAGCAGTTATTTACGAGCCGCATAATACGACATATAATAACGGCAAAGTAACGATCCGGAGGGCACGCTTCAGCACTCCATCGGAAGAACGTCTCTCGCAGTACAGCAATTTTCCGGATGTGAAAATAGAAGAGGTATCTACTTTATTTGCAGGGAGAGATCTCCGGGATACAAGAAGAGGGCGCGCGAGCGCGAGCGCGTGCAAGAGGGCGCTAGGGGTAAGCCGCGAAGCGAAGTAATTTCACGCGGGAGGGTGCGGCAATCCGCGCGCAGTCTTATCTCGAAAACGCGACGGCGACCCCTTGCGCGAAAATTATATTCTCGAAAAGCAGAAAATTGCTTCCTTCAAATCGCAAAATCAAATCTCGCTTGATCCTATTTCTTTTGCTGGAAAAAGCTAGCGCGCGCGTGCTGCCTCCAAGGCGGCCATCGTCGATAAATCACCGAGCTAATCACGATGAGAATTACTTTTTAGCCATAAAAGTGAAGATATCATTAATATACCTGGCCGACCTCCGAGACCCGCTATTATACGACACTTTTCAATTCGCTTATGCTAATCGCATCGAACCAAGCTCGTTCGAATTGATGAGAACAGAGTGGTCGCTCAATTTCCAAGCAAAATCATTAAAATTATATATTTTGATGTCAGTCTTCTTCATCTAGGACTGTGCGAAATTGTCGGGGCAGGCCGAGCTCGTCGAAAAAACGTGCCATCTCGAGTAAAAGAGAGGTATCCACCTTGTGTGGGAGGAGCTAGAGATTTATAGCGCTGCGAGACAGGGTGTAATCATACACATCACCCCGTCAACCCCACAGCTCTGATTTACCGTGAGAAGTTCCGGCGTCATTTCAAGTACCTGACGTGGACGAGGACTCTCCGAGGAATCACCTGTTACGTCCAACCAACTTTGACTAATCGACTTTAGATTTTCGCTCCTTCGACGAGCCTTTGGAATGCCAAAAATTCAAGATCTGGGTCGCAACACCATCAGCTGCTCCTTCCAACAAAACAACTTGCTCCAAAAATAATAACCCTGATGCGTGATCTAAAACTCTTTCCAAAGACACGTCCGAATGATGAATCAATATTCTTACGGAATGCTGTGAGTGCGTTATTTCTCACTTAGGCCTTGTTCATCCTCTTCCAACCAGAACACACACTATTCTCTTAGCACGATCCTGTTCCCCAAAGGGAGTCTCTGGGGAAGCTTTTGTCCTCGAGCTGTAAGTGACTTCCTGACAGCGCAACTTTGCACCTGCACTCTTTTGCTCACTCCTTCGACCACATTCCCGCTCATTTGCGCAGTTCCCTTGCAATAAATATTCATATTCATATTCGCATCACTTGGAACATCATTATTTGAAAAAGTTGAAAGCAATATCTGATATCGCCTATATTGATATCCTGGCACGTGCGTAAATTATACTTGGCCTCTGAGATTCATTCGCTCGAGATACAGCCTGTTCTTGAAAAATGATAGTTCTGGGAACTCCGAGAAGGAGGATGACTGCAGTAGGAAATAGATGACGGTGCATCGGTATATCGGCGCGATCTGCAGCCTTCCGTAATTTGAATTGCGCTTAATACGTTGATAAGCGATCGCGGAACAGACGGCTCTACCAGGCGTAACGTCTGCGAGGCGAATGCTCTCACTGAGCGTGGCATAACAATCAATTGTATAAGCAACAGCTACATGATATTCAATGAGCAGCGGCGCGGTCTAATTGCGCGGCCCGAGAACACCATGAATAATGCATCGATTTTTATCCTCCCCAGCCATTTGTTCCATAACGTCAAATTCAACTTTTACTTTTTGTCACCCTCTTTCGTATATAGGTGCGACAACTCAGGTGACACTACTCTCGTGCAGCTTGTCTATGTCCATGGACTCAAGTTATATATACACACCAGTATCGGTGTGAAATCGGCTATTAAACCTCTTCTGTCAAACGTAACATTCTAGTATCGTCATTTTTGATGATGGGCTGGCAAATTAAACAAAAAAACGAAGAAACCGATTCCGAGTTAATGGACGAAACATGCTAAGTAAGAGGAGTGTGAAACCGGAAGTAACTCCGCAAACGACCGAGTTAATGTATTATAATTAAATAAATAAACATGTCAAGCCAATAGAATCGTTATCGTAAAGTCTGTGGCGTAAATAAGGACGCATCGGAGCGTGGCTGTGGAATTTCCCGACGAGGCCGTTTCACAGCGCTAACGAGACGTCATTTTAGTGCCGGACGATTGTTTCAGCTAATCCGATGTTCGTTGCATCGACGAATCTTTAATTGCGGCGCTCAAAAAAATATGCATCCAAGAGTTGCATACACAAGCAGATTAATTGATATCTTTCTTTCTCTTTCTCTCTCTCTCGTTAGTTTGTTAAACACACATTCACAGTCAGGGTATACGAATCTAGAGAAACGAGTTGCAAGCTCGAGAGTGACGTCACCGTGTCGTGACTTGTGACACGCGCATCGCGTGGTTTAATTAGCGCGACAATGCCGAACTGCGGATTACAGTACCAAACCCAATATAGAGGATAGTCGATGGATCCTGGCAACGGCTCTTTTTGGCCGCGCGCCCGTAACCCGCGACCCCACAATCATGTCTCGAAATTGTCTTTTCCGGGATCTTTATGATGCCAAACTGCGACCGGCTATTTATTTTACTATTAGTTTCGTTGGATGGGTCGATTTTTTCCGAATCTATATAAGATCAATTTTTCGATAACTATAACGAGGAAAAAACAATGCAATTTTTACATTTGAACAGAGAAAAAATTTTATTGCAGTAAAACGGAAAAATATATAAATACGAGTATTGACAAAATATCTGCTAATATTATATAAAAAATGTAATAATAAAATTTTCTAATTTTATATGCAAAATGATATATTACCATATTGATTTGAAATAAAACAAAAATCATTCTTAAATTTTTAGAATTATATAAAATAAATATCAAAAAATGATAAAAAAATCGAAAAAAGACAACATTGAAAGTAGAAAAGAGAAGATAAAAAATGATATAAAGTACCATTTGGTTATCAACAACTTTGTAAATTGTTCAATTTGTTTTTCACCTTGCGTAGTTTGCATTTCGCTTGGTAGGTATAGCGCGTTAACTATGTGGTGTACACGCAGACGTACCAGATAGCAAAGATTTAAAATGTTAAGGTAGGTCTCGGGTTAAGTGATGATAAAATACAATGCTATAAGACCAGACCGACTTTCTTGCTCGAATAAATTCCGGGCAGAAAAAAAACTCCCGAGGACCATAAAATACGCCTATTCATGCAACCTAGAAATCTTGATTCGCACAGCAACATGTTCACGCACGTGTCTGTGTACAGTCGCGAAGGCTTAGACAAGGAATGAAAATTTGAGATATGAAAAAATTTGGTTATCGGGACGTTTTGAAAACGATTTTTAGCAACGGAATTTATCGCTCGGTGGGTTATCGCGTTTGTTTAATGACGCCATTTTTTTCTTCGGCAAAAGCCGTATAACCGATTATTAATCGTATCGAAATTAATTAAACTTGGGAAGCATGCAAATACAACGTTATGCGATATCGTGAAAGAGCGCGTTTGCGGCTGCGAAACTGACGGAGATAAACATAAACGTTATGAAGTGGATTTTCAACTAAATTATAGCCCATAAAAATATACAGAACTCGATTATGTTTTATGAATCACGTTTTTGCATTCTGTTTTTGCTCAGTTTTGCAGGCTATTTCGTTTATTTATTGCTACCGATAAGTAATTGAATTTTTTTTTCTCCATTTCAGATCACCCTTTTTTTTAACCAAAAATACGAATATTTCCATTTTTTTTTGTTTCGTTTATTTTTTATACATTCGTGTTCGTTTGTTTATTCGTGTTTTTTTCAACGTACACCAAGTAACCTTAAGCATTTTTTTTTGTTCAAAGTACAAAATTTTATTATGCAGATTTGAGAACAAATAAAATTATTCAAATGAATTCAAGACATGGTGTTTACACAAACAGAGCGAGTGTACCAGATTACTGACCTAGCCAGTGCTGTAAACTGGTGGCTCGTTTGGTAACTATCGGCCACGTCCGTGCAGTAACGCCACCTTGCGTTCGGACAGTCAGGCAGTTATAATTCAGTGGTCTTTTGTTTCTTATTACGGACGTTCGACAGAATACGCGTAAAGGCAGAGGTAACTATTAAACTTGGGCGAGAGAGAAAGAAAAAGAAAACAAGGGCCGAAGGCACGGATGAGAAATATGAGAAAAATACAGAGTAACCGTTTTTACTTGGTAATTACGTTGTTAAGCGTAGAAGCAATTAAGACACAAGGAATCGAACAACAATTACATTTACAGAGCGACTCTCCGCTTACGTAGCATATTGATCGTCGATGGAAGTTGCAGAGATATGAAAACGGCAAAAGAGAGAGAAGAATGAACGTGGCGGGGAACAGCGGGTGCCAAACGAGAGAAGCAACGCGAAATGAAAACACGACAATATCTGGATATAAAAGCGACTGAAATTAAATTTTTTTTTCGTGTGTCTCCTTTTTTCTGCATCTGCCTACGAGTTATTGTCGCGGCAGTTGCGACCGATTAATCACTGATTACGCCCGGAATTATCATTCTCAAGTTATCGAAACCGTCGCAGTTACACTAATTTAAAAAAAAATATATACAACCAAATGTCCACGAAAGAAATGTTTTTGAACTTACATGTTACCTAGCTGAGCTTGTAATTGTTTCAATCGGGCTTGATAAGTGTGACATGGCAAATAAATTATTTTATCCAAGTGTGTCATCAAGGTTGTATGGCTGCATAGTCAAACTCAAAGCTTGAAAGAAATGTAGCATTAAAAGAGAATAGGAGGAAAAAGAAAGAAGGAAAGTAAAATCGATCTTAACCGGGCTTGTGTATACCTTATATACGTCAGCTGTTACGACTTTATTAGTAACCGTAATACTGACCAATGTCTTATTGTACACTCAACATGAAAAATTTCTCGAGATATTCGCATCATGTAACCTCTGACATATCACATATATATCATTTTTGTTCTACTCAAATAAACTTGATGGTGAATTTTGGCGAAACAATTTTCGTTTAAATTAGTTGTTTTGTTTGGTAGCGTTCAATTGTTTTTGAACGCTCGTGAGATTGGTCATTTGGCTGTCAAATTGTCAAAAAGAATTAATACAAGTTTGGGACCATAAAAAAGTGGGTATAAATATCGAACGTAACCGCGTGCCATTGTGTACCTGCGTTAAGAAAAACAAGGGTGGAAGACGCGTAAAAAGAATACGAAGCTTAAGACGAGTTTGTAGACGAAAGACGGAGAGCACGCGCGCGCGACAAAGAGGACGAGATGTTGCGGTGCCTCGGTACGGCATTGCGGCGGCGAATCAAACGATATCGGGCTTCTGGATTAATTTATGCACCTAAGGTTGTTAAAACGCGAGACTCAAAGGCCGCCGCCTCGGCAATCACACAGCTACCACCATTGCGAGCCTACCTTGACAAATTTACCGTGGCGCATGTGCACTTGCACATGCAGTACTAGTTTCGCTCTCTCTCTCTCCCTCCTCTCTCTCTCTCTCTTTCTCTCGTCGCAGTTATTTAATGCAAGTATGCCATTTTGAAAAATTGCTCGCGTTCAAACATGCCTGTAGCTATCGCATACCACTCGGTCGTCGCAAAATATGTACGTTTCCCCTCCATGATTCGTGAATTTTATTGAAATCAATTTAATCGATTGATTGGTATTCAAATTGATAAATAAGATATAATTGAAATCGTGCGAGAAGCAGCATGATTGAAAGGTGTATCATTTTTCGCTGTAGTCGGGTAATTAAATAATCTACAAGTTTCTTTCTGCATAAGCTAAGGCGAAAGAAATATGACAAGTGCAGTGTGACATAGATAGGCAACGCGATGAAAACTTATTATTTATAGTGAAACTCCGACATGGCATATTTGCCTTGATAGCGTTTGCTAATTTTTCGTTATACGTATACGATTGCTCTAGATGACAATACAACGGGATTGATTATTTATCTGAATTTAATGGACTTTAATATCAAAAAGAATAGTGTGATGCGAAATTGATGATTTTATTTAGTCGTAAATGAAAAATAAAGATCGAGTGGGGAATTTGTGTGCACATGACAGAGAGACGATCCACAAAGGCCGCGCATTATGATTACGTTATATTATTATGACAAGCGCTGTGTAATACTCGGACAAAAGTACACGACAAAAGTGCAAGTGGATGACACCGTGAATGTTACTTAGAATTGCATTATTCTTTTGTTAAGGAAAGTAAATTGTTCCAGAAGGTCCATTGTTCTGTTAGTATAACATTTCCTTTTCGCAGGCGACTCTCCATCGGTTTGAAAAAGCGCAAAACGTGGCGCTTGCTTGTCATAAGGCGTGGTCGTATAATTCCCGATCGGGACCGGAAATCGCAAAAATAATGATCCCACCACGTAATATTTGCACAGCTCAACGAAAGGAACGAAAAAACTGAAAGAAGTTGTCCCGCCCTTGCGCGTCCGGACTTTTTGTCGCTGAATAATTGTTATGCCGCGCGTTATAATTCAGTTGAAGAATTTTTGCAGATGGCTCGTCAGCGCTTTCCCATGGACTCACGCAGAAAAGTTGCGACTGAAAAATTGTATCGACCGAAATTTAAAAATGTTTACTTGTGCTGCAAAAACCTCGGCCAAATGAGTTGAATTGTGTCGAAACTAATGCAAGCCCGTTTATGCAAAAATTTGAAATTGTAGGTTATTATCGTTTAAGTTCAGCCGAGCGATCGCGTCTTGCCGAGCTGGCAGGGATGCAATTTGCCGAATTGGTTTTAAATTCCCCGAGGCGAGACAAGGGCGGAACAAGCTCGGCGGCAGCCATGGCGTCAGCTGTTTTGTCCCGGGCATGATTCGTTTCTTTATTTTGCTCACCCGGAAGCACCGCGCTGATATTCTTCCGAAGTATTAAGTGTGCATTCGTGTACCATCGGCTCTGAAAACAACGTTCAACACGGAGCCACGTACGAGAAAAGCGTTTCCGGACCACCCCAAAATGCATCGCAACGAAGAAGACAAAAAAATGAGAGAGAAAAAAACTGTCGGCGCCTTTAAACGTAGTCGATCAAAATAGTAGAAAATAACATTTTGAAAGAATTCGCTGCTGATCTCTGGCTTTGATTGGACTCGTGTAGTTTGTTGCTTGGAAATGGGAAACGTATATCGTGTCGCGTCGTTTATGTCGTGAATTCGGGATCGAGCGTTAAGTCGAATCTATCAGTGAGCGTACGACAGGTGCCAGCCGATAAAGCGTCGACAATAATTGCAAATCGGCGCAGACTGATCATCGATCAAGGTCCGAAATATGGTAAGTGATGCAGTAGCGAGTATCGATTAGCCGCTACTCGAAGGACAATTAACGTGCTCGTCAAAAGAACGTCCCAAAAATAAACGCCGCGTTAACCGCACACCATCAGAGTGCCAAAAATTTGTTTTTCCGTTTCAATGTTTTTTTCTTTTTTGTTTGTTTGATTGTTTGCTTTTTTTCATCTCCACTGAGATTAAGAATAACAAATTATGCTCATCTGAATAATTGCGTCACGACTGAATTTAGTCGGAGCGATGGACGCGATAAAAAGTTGGCGCCCAACGCGCGAGTTTGAATTTTTTGTTGAGAATTAATGGTTTCGCTATTTAGGTACAGAGTGACTTGGAATTTATTTTTCCAACTTATTATTATGCGATCAATAAAAAGTATACGTTTGAATTAATTGTTCTCTTTTTTTTTGATGGATGTGAATTATATAATTTGGATTCTTGCGGCGCGCGCGAAATTAGTTAACTTAAAAATTTCAATTCGAATTATTTGAGACGGAAAGTTTCGCGGAAGAGTTTTGTCGAGGGAGAAAAAATAAGTTTTTTGCTGGTTTAATAAGTTATCGATAAAAACGCTTGAGCCGGCACGAATATCGCGGACTTGAAATAGCGAATTCTTTTCTTCGTTGTTGGTATTATCGCATATTTCTCTAAAAATAAATACTGTGGCACGATGAGTATTTGTAAAGAAAAGAAGGCAAAAGCGTAACTGAAAGGATGTGAACGAACAAAAAGAAAAGAGAGGAAAATAAAAAGAGAGCGGCGAGGGGGGAGGGCGAGAAAGAGAGAAACGGAGTGGCCAGGTCGAGAGAGGAGAAAAGCGAGGACGTAAGAGGGATGGAAACGGGAATACGATTGGTTTGTGAGGGTCGCCATTCACAGAGGGGTTGCTGCCGGAGTCTGCGAGAAATGAAGGGGCCGCGTCTGCGCGGTTCCTTGACCCTGGCGGCGTCCTGCGCTTCAACCCGACATGAGGGACGAGAACACCGAGCCTACCGTTGCTGCAGAATCTCGCCCCGTGAACGCGACCAACCCCGTGAAGGTTGACGGACGTCGCGACGCCCTATGTCACCTTTATCGCTGACGCCCTCGAAAGAAAACTATTCTCCACCGCTCTCCACTTTGTTCCTACGATCGAAACTCCAGTTAAAGTGCAGACGACCATAACTACTATCGTTATACACATTTTACTCAAGAAAAACCCAATGCGTTATATCAATACCACTTTTATAATTCTATCTCAATATAAATATAATCAATAAATATATATTCTTTCATCCATCATATTTGACAGTCATTTATTCAAACAAATAGTCATTCAAAATAATAATATAAATAAACAATTCATTTGAATATTATGAAAAACAAAAAAAAAGTTTTACCTTTACAATTCAAGCTTGATTGCGTTGTCATTTATTCAATTAGAAACCGATAAATTGCTCGAGAGATAACACAGGCAGCTTGAACGGCCTGTAATTATAACCTGGAAAGAGTTCTTACTGAAGAATAATAAAAAGTGTGTCTCTACTGTCTAACTTCAATTTTTCAAATCAACTTCTTTTACTGTTGCTAAATAGAGTAACGGATTTTTTCGTAATATTGCTTCTGCCTCGAAAGAAAGCTATGGAAAAAAGTTAATAGGCGTATAAATAAATTATCGCAAGTTTCTATCACCGCCGCACTCTGCTTATTCCGTCGTCTATCTAGTTCATTTCACTTGCAAAGCAACGTTTTATCTAAAGCTGCTACGCTTGAAAAAAGAAAAGGTTTCATCAACTATATATTCACTACAACGTTTTCAAGAAAGTTATTACATTTTTTAATAACATCATTGTTTTCTGTGAATCGTTGTTAACCTAATGAATTTCAATTAATTTCAATGATATAATTATACATGATACAATTAATCAATACATGTTCATTGTCAGAGTGAAATAATTATTACAACCTCTTTGAATATGAATGATATAATTCTGTTAGGGATTCGAATCCGTATCGTAGGGGCTGGGTTTACGATAGACGTCCAGTTAAGATGTTATTTAAGGTGCTATTTCGCGTAAGGTTGAAGTTAGGGCAGGTCAGAGAAGTTGTGCTACGTGGCACGATATGTTTATGACGGTTTCCAAGGAGGGTTTGATAAGACCGGTGTTGATCGTTCCTTCGGAAGAGTAGGGATGTCTCGTCCGTAGAGCAGAAAAAAAACATAAAATAAAACGACGAGACCCGATCGGTTAAGATCACGGAACTGTGCCGTGACGCGGACTATTCGCGTGATTCGTTGACATATTTCACGGGATTTAGCTTTTCAACGATCAGTCGCAGACATTTCGATATATCCTGTAATGATTAGTCTGTTTGTGGACAGGTCATTCACAGCGATTTTTATAAATTCTATTATTTTTCATTTAAAAAAAAACTAGGTGAAAAAAATTATATTAAAAGTTTTATTATTCTATATTCACCAACTTTTACTTGTACTTTTCATTTAAACTAATAAAAATTTTGTAACAGTTCGAAAAAATATTATCATCAATTAGGCTTTTTCTTACTTTGTGTTTTTCGCGATTATTATTCACCTTATCTAGCTTGATTTGCATCATATTTAAATATCAATATAAGCAGCCCTTCGTCCACCTACGATGGTCTCGCGGGTGTTACTCCTCCTCTCCTCGGTCGACTGCCCGTTTACCAGCAGTAGCCTGTGTCTGCGAACCCCTACCAGAGGATACTTCCTCCATAATTGTTGTCCTGGTAACGAAAACAATGAACGCTTCAATGTGATCACGTGACTGGCTTGAATTATTCCCTAGACATGGCTGCAGTTTTCGACGGTTTTGCTATTGACAGCAAAAAGTTGGCTTCCAAACTCGGCTCAAGTACAAAGTGTATCATCATCTTAATTAATTGCACCAGACGTATCGTAAGATGTCGTAATGCATTTTCAATTTGTCCATCGGTTATTTCATTTTGCAAAAGCATTCTTTTTTTTTGAATCTGAACGAACAGATAAAAATATTCAATGTTCTGGAATTTTAATTTTCGAGAAATTTAGTTACTATACTATATAGTTATAATAGTTGCGCTCTAAATATACTAGAATTTTACACTAAATAATGAATAAAATTACACACCAAGTTTGAATTCATGTTTAAAGTTGATGAAGGAAAAAATTAACATAACCAATTAATCAATTCTCTTGACAAGTGATAAGTTACAGTTTAGTTATAAAAGGAACATTATAATGTTTTATATTTGAAAACAACAAGTCAACATGTTTTTGATAATGTTTTTCTAACGTGATTCTTCCTGTCATGTGTTTTCACACTTCAAGTATAATTTTAGTCTGCATATAGTGTAAAATAGCGTGTAATTTTACATAGATTTTTTATAGTACACTCTATACATACATTGATGAGTTTGTGTTGCTCTGTAAGTAACAAGACATCAGTTTGACATGAGTTGAAAAATCATATCAGAATAACATAAAATAGCCATGTAATATAAAATTAGGCATAAATAAAATAGAGATCAATTTGATTGAACAAAATATGAACAAATGTCAAGTTTGATTGACTTGTTTTTCAATGTTGTTGAATTATTTATTATTGTTTAAAGTCACTTTGTTTTGTATTTGATTAAAAAAATTAATGTTGATAATAATAAAAAATGTTGATCGACAAATTGACACGGCGCGGTTGAACACAATTCGACAACCATTTATTGGAATATGTTTCAAGAATGTCGCAAGACATTAAGTGTACTATTATCTTCTTTTATGTACCGACGGTGAAATCGCAATCGAGTACCTTATCTTGGCATGGAACATTAATACAATAAAGACATTCGCAATGGGAATTAATCAGATATCCAGTGTACTTTGCGTTGTGTACACCGTTTCCCGACAAAGCGAGCATACTTTACACAGGTTCCCATAATAAAGATATTGTATACTAGGAATGTGTACCGATACATTGAGCAATTGATATTTTGCATTTTTCCAATGGAAGAGAAAATAAAGCAACATCCAATACCTCCTAGCGTCTTCGATAATGGTTACATAATTGAATGCTCAACTGCATCTGATCGTTGGACGTTGAAACGATGTTGGGAAATTGATAATTAAAAGAGAGAGAGAGAGAGAGAGAGAGAGAGAGAGAGAGAGAGAGAGAGAACAAAAATAAATAAATAAAATTATCAGTTTGGAAGAAATAAATTTTGTAAATTTACATCAACCAGTAAAGTGTTATCTAACGGATACAAAAATTATTCAACGCGTCGAATTGAAAAAAAAAAGTATAGCGTAGTAACATTTGAATAACGTACAAAGTTTGTTCGATAACTGTTTGTGAAAAGTTGAGCGTAACAAATAAGACGAGACGACGTCGTTGGTATACTTCTGGACCTATATAGATTTGAGCTGGAGTTCAGGGTCGCGGCATACAGGTGGTCCATAACATAACAGTCACTACGTTTTATCCAGCAGTAAACCGGCAGTAGGCGCACGGTTCTATGATTTAATACACCATGCCCTTCCCAGTGTCATTTCCTTCCCCGTCGCTCCCTCCACGCGCCCTCGCCCCTTCCCCGGTGTTTCTCCTCCGATGCACCAACGTGTTTGCACTAACCCACTACCTTCAACTGTAAGAATATTATCACAAATGTTACTGCCACCGCTTCACGATTTTACTCTAAAGGCACACTCGCCAGCTAGTTCTATAAGCCCGTCGAAAAGTACTGTTTTACTCTCAGACAAAAGATGTAACTGTCCAGTTTATGTTTTTCTCATAAATCATAGCAATGATGTCGTTTAGGTCAAATATGATAATATCCTTTACTCGTATTCTTTAACATAATTATACGAATTCCATCGTTAAATCAAAAGGAACTATCAAAATCTAAGTTTCTTAAAAAATGACGAGAGAAAACATGCCGTTATGTAAAGTTTTTTTTTTTTTTTTTTTTTTTGCACAGGATTGGAATCGACGCTGAATTTTGTTATTTTCGCAAATTTTTTTGCCCCTTAGAACTTGTGGTGAATAAATTAAAAAAGAGTGCCCATTAAATTTATCCATTAAATTTGTGAATAAATGAATGAATGATTTTATGCTCGGTAGATGGATTCACGGAGTACGATTTATTTAGCTCGAAACATAAATTAAAGAACGATTTGATCGTTCGATGAGTACGCGAAAGGTTGTTGATGTTAATTGTACTGAACCAATAAGTGCAGATTTTCAATTGAATTGCGAAATAGGTTGTTCAAGTTATTTATGTTTTATTGGACAAATACAAATCAGGTAAGTTATTTCGATGAATACACACCGGGATTTAAATTTATATTTTCCAATAAACTCAGAAACGATATTACATGTTGTTACAATCATGACAAAAAAAACACGGTGCACAGATTATTTTGAAACTTTACATGAAAAATTGGCTCGTGCATGTAAATTGGCTTGTAATGAGAAGGTTTCTCTTTAAACTTTCAAAGTAGTTCATTTAACGCCACTATGAAAATGTCTTGAATTAAGACACTTTTTCTGGATGTTTTCAAGTTGTTTCCAACAGAATCATTGAATTGATAGACAAGCGTCTTAATATAAGTCATTAAGGTATAAGGCGATTTTAGACACATTTTTTGCTGTGTTTAAAATTATATTCCTGAGTTATTATCAACAATATATTTATTGTCACGGTGAAAAAAAAAAGATATTCAATAGAGAAGCGATATTGAAATGTTTAATGCTGAACTGAGTTGCTACTCATTTGTAGTTTCCACGAAAAAGTCAATTTTCAGGCAATAACAATATTGAAAAAAAGGGACAAAAACGATTTTATGAGATGATCTTAGGACGGAAAGAAGAAGAATAAAAAATGTAGGGAAAAAATGGAATCGCAGGGCAAAATCCGCGGGGATCAATGGGATGATATCTGTGACGAATCTGGATAGAAGTACACATAAAAATAGGTGTATGGAGCGCGTATGGTGCGTGATTTAGGGGCTTGAGTGGTGGCGTATAAAAACTGTTGTCGGAGGGGATGGTTTGCGATGCGTTTACGCGCGGAGGTGCGAGCGAGATGTGCAACTGCGAGCAAGACGGAAGGGCGCTGCGTGGTGGCGCTGGGGCTTTCCACGAGCGTATCGATTCCTGGAAGCGCGCTCGAGCAAGGAAAGCTCGGCTCTCCCTGTCAGTGCCACCCCCTGTGGCAGCGAGCGGCGGAGGCCCCGGCGAATCAACCCCCGCCGGAACGCCTCCACAACCCTGTCTTCCGTAGTTCCCCCGGTGGCCAACTTCGCAGATATGAATTAACAGAGTTACGGAGCTTCTGCGGCGAGACCGCCTGCGAGTTATGCGGCTTACCGACTTGAAAATGTTCCGACATGCTTGCGCTTGCAATAACTCCGGGTTATCTCGCCCGATGACAGTGATTGGTCGATCTGATCGACAAATTTTCGCCAAACCTCGTTTTCATGACCGACACTGGCAGATTTGTCGCGTCGCCGAATTACTGCAAATGATTTTGAGATCAACAGGGGACCCGCTGCTGACTCCACGTGTTTGCTCTGTAGTTTCATCGTGCGATACTTTTTGATCCTATCAATTCCTAAACTTTTCCATTATACCTTACTTACTTGTTAGTGGCGCTACCAAACTATCACCAATTTCGACTAATGATTCATGATTCAAGACTTTTATTACTCAGACATATTCATAAAATAAAAAAAAAAAACAAAATGAACGTCTCTCAGTCATACATTCAAGTGAAACGTTAAATTAACTGAAATTTTAGTTCGTACGACTGACATTTATCAGCCAAGACACAACTGAGGTTTTTAGTTGAAATGACTAAAAATTGAGAATTTGGAACTTTTACCGAATATACTTTTGATAATTTTAAGTTTTAAAGCTTTAATGTTCATAACTTCTGGACTAAATTTTGCAGTTGATTCAACTTTTGAATGTTTTAATAATCAATTTTTTCGATGTTCAGTTGGAATCATTTAAAACTGGTGGAATACTTTTAAAAGTGTTTAAAACAAAATAGCGAATAAAACTGTCAAAAAAGTTTACGATCATTCGTACATTCTCTAGTTTGAATTCTATTTCCAAATGAAATGCAAGAATACGTTACAATTTGATAAATGAATAATGAGAAAAAAGCAAAGTTAAATATCTCGCTATTGTCAGTCAAAAGTGATTTCGATGTTAAATATAGATTGTAAAGTCTATAACTAAAATTAAAAAAAAAGTGTACATACCGAATCGAGCGTGCTTTTTATGAAATTTTACATAGTTTGTTAGAAAATCATCGCATTAACGCTGGTGAGGTTGAAGAGACATTGAAGTGACGCAGTGCATTTGACTTGTGGTATATTTCTTAATGCTAATGTTGAATTCAGTGAAGTGGATAAGCGTCAAAACGGAACAAAGTTTGTGTGCCCTCTCTTGATAATTCACGCTCGCGATCCAAAACTTTTCTTTTCAGAACTTATTTCAATGTAACTTTATATTCGTTCGCTATACCCTGTCAGCTGACATTTCGAGCAAAAACGTCAAGTGTAAATTTAATTTACACAAATCGCTTAAATATGATTCCGAAGTTGTTTCGGAGCTGATCTTTTTAATCGTTTTACGAGTTGGAGCAGAGAAAAGGATTGCAGAAAAAGTAACTTGTCATGCGATATTTTAATAAAAAAAATTATTCAAGTGAGCGTATAAGATATTACGGAGACCCCTACTGTGTAACAATACGACAGAAAAGTCAAGAGGGTCCAAAGGACTCTTACGAGTGTTTGGCTTTGGCAGAGCCATAAAAATAATGGAACTCAGTGCATGCGGATCGCTAGTTAAATGGCATGTAATAGCGAATGCCGGCTTCAACTGCCTCAAAAAGTATCACCGATACTGCTTTGCTCGAGCATCAAAATTTTACGACCGATTTATTGGTATCATTCTTAGAATTCTCGTACACATTTCGCTCTATTAATTCTCATCGATTAAATGTGTCATTAAGATACGGATAATCTCTGATCGTAAAATATTAATCAATCGATAACCAGTTGATTCGAATTTACCCACGACGGAATTGTAAAAATTTATCTAAATTCACTCGCCCGATCGGATAATCCGAAACTTTGTCAATTGTTTGATAAAGTTATACAACGTGACTGTCAAACCTTATGTCCAGTGTAAATAAGAACTGCCCTGTGCGATTTACGATTACTTACCTGAAACAAAAAAAGGAACAAAGAAATCAAATTAATGCACAATTGAATATGTGGAAAAAAAACAACAGAAACAAAAGTTGTGACAAATGCAATACAACGTAGCAATTCGTATTGACAAATCGCTCCTGCCGATTGGCAGCTTGAATACTTATGATCGTAACGAATGATATACTATCTGACCCGTGAATGAATCAAAACTTGTGCCTTTTCATCGGCATCACCTACAATGCGATTTGCGTGACAGCAATAATTGAAAGACTAGATATGACGTGCAACGCGAACCTTTTCATGTGCAATCTCCGCTCCTATCAGATTATTTTCGTTCAAAATGTCTACAATTACATCGTTTAAGAATATTCTAATTTCCGGACTTATTGATTTAAACATGAGAATGTATATTTTTAACATGATCATTTCATATCTCAAAATTATATCTAATTTTGGTTGCTATTTTTTGTCACAATCACAATGTTCAATTAAATTTTATTTTCATTTTCAATTCAATTTTCATATTTTGTAAATTGCTTTAAAATTCATTGAAAGCCAAAGCATGAATTTCAAATAATGTTGAGGCAGAAAAAAAACCTACTTTACATAAAAGAGAGGACTAGATTAAAAGTCCTCGTCGACGTAGTTTACACTCCATTCTTTTTATGGATGATCGTTTTAACACCATACAATTAAAATATTCGAGCAATAACATGACAACTTGCCGACACCAAATTTGATGTTACGATGCGGAGAGACAAAAAGGGAAACCCAAAGACGAGAGGGAGCGTAAGTCGTAAAATTTGCACGTACGTTATTACGTAGTCTAAACAACGTCCCATTCATTAAAATCAGTTTATTCCGTGCAGATGATTTGCAATTAACTTGGATGTGAACTCGTCCAACTTGTACATAACAGGCCTTTATTTTGATAAACTAATTTCCTAACGATGAACTCGAAATTATATTGTCCCATTATTCTAATCACATGGGTTTAAATTTTCTTCAATTGGATAAATTTGATAAAAAATAAAACGTTTAATAGTAAATGAGCAATTAGAATAAAATGAATGAAAGAATGAAAAATGATAAATTTAATGTTTTCTTTTATTCCGATTGGCTTTTAAATGATGCAAGTGTTAAGGTAACTTGTGTACAATGTACAATTGAAGTAAAAAAAAGTTGACACTTATTTTAGCATTAGTCGACTGGACTGTCAACTATGCTCATTGCATCGTCACGCATTGAATTGCAAGCGCGTTAATTATGTGGCAATAGTGGAATGACGCGCGGATAAATTAGGTTGATAACAGTGTTAACACAAGTCAGTAACGATCCCACGCGATATGCTTCATTTTACAAATGGGATTCGTATTAATTAGAAAACATTAAGAAGTAACTCGTTAGAAAATTTCATGCAAGTCTCCCGACGCGCTAAGTGTAACAATCGCGATATAAATTAGCAGCGGCTGAGCGAAACGACATAATTACTCATCAAATGATAACAAACAAAAGAAATAATATTAAACAAAGTAGCGCGCCTGTGACGTTTAATTCAGCGAATTATATGAAATGGCTCGCTGCTTGTCTAACTGGATACAAGAACCAACTATAATTATATACATCAAAGCATGTTTGCTTTAGATCCGCGTTAATAACTTTATAAGTATCAGCGGAAAAGAGAGGAGAGGAGAAAAAACGAGACGAGATAGTTAAGGAGTTATTTCTGTCGGTGTCGAAGCTCTATAGTTGATGTGCATTTTTGCAAAATCCGTGCTCGCGCAGATACGATCTTTGTCGCGTTACAGTTCAAGTTGCCTGGGTGTCGTACACTTATGAACGTTGAGTTTCCACGTGCAACTAAGTCATCGCGCGAGAGCCTACGTGCCAAGCAAACCTGTTCACACCTCGCCATACATTCCATATACATTAGAGTTAATTAATCGCTTCCTCATTTTGATTCCAAAGTCTCATAATTATGGAAAATGCTATAATAATCAATTTTTTCTTTTCGTTTGATCGTTCCAACTTTTGTTGAGCCAACTTTTAATCCCGCAAAAAAGGTCGTAATTGCGCGGTTGCATTTTTGTTTATCATTTCGGTTCAAGAGCTATGGCGAAAAAAATCTTTGGCAATAATTTGAGTCCATTTATCAGAGCTCTACCGCGTGTGCAATCGTCGATAATTTGAAAAGAAAAAAAAATCGGGAAGTGGGTGCGTCGAATGAGTTGATGAGTTTGAGTTAAAATACTCGCATCAATGTTCGTGCGACGGCAACCTATAATCGGGCTGAGCTTTTAAGTATGCGACGTGTGTGATGTATATACATGCGAAGCCCTGGAGGTGGCACCCGCGGGTGGCTTCACTCGGTCGTTCTAAGGCCAGGATTACCTGCGTTAAGAAGCAACGCAGGGCTTCGCGCCTCATCGTCTGGAAAATGGCTTACCGCTTGCATTGACTTACCCTTGTGTGTGCCTCTCTCGATACCTATCTCTCGCACGAGATGCACTTTACATGCAAGAGAGAGCGATTGCGCGGCATAAACAGCCACTTAACTTTTCTTTTGTGCTTTTATTTGCCCCCATCGGCCTGCTTGTTTTTCATCCGCCGTCATTTTTCGTGTGCCCACACACATACATACACTCACGTCTACCTTGACAACGTGTTTGCCTCTACACGTCAAAATTTTCGTTATTCTCGCAGTCCCGTTACTAACGAATACCGAAGGAGCATTAACGAACATTACACCGACGGCAATTAGCCGTCGCCTCTCGGTATAATCGATTTCGCGTAATTTGTCGAGTATTAATAAAGTTATTGCGTTAGACGTAAAAGGAAAGTTGTAACTGTGTCATTACTTAATATCCGTATACCAAACGGGACGCCCCTTGCCTCCTCGGGATAAAGATTTATGCGATCGTCGTAGGAAGTGCGGAATATTGGTTTTCCTTCGCCGTTCCCTGAGGACACGTCGACCCTTCCTCACATTGTCCATCGATCCCTTCTCTCGCGTTTTAATCTCACCGGAAGATATTCGCACGCGAAACGTTCTTTATTTGTTTTCTCCCATTTTTTGTCTCCTTTCATTTTGTCCCAGCACTTGCTTCAAAGTAAACAAATTACTTTTGTATATTCAAATTCGCCTGCGCAAAATTCGTCGCCAGATGGCCGGCAAATGACAGGAAGCAGAGTCCTTTCTCCCTTTTTCGAATAGTTTCATTTTACGCGATTGCATATTGAACAGAAAGAGAGAAAGCAAATTATTATTTAAAAAAATTCGTGCACCGCGCGTTTAAAAACTATCCTACCCACGGTCCTTCAACACTTGCGACTCGCAGCGAAGCGGTATCGGGTTTCAGAAAGAAAAGTATTGCGCCGATGATTGGCCAGCGTCACGCGACCTATGGCAAATTTGCGCTATTATCGCTCATTATGAAGTATGCAAAAACCTTTATTCTCGTCTCTCGGACTCTCGAAAATCCCGTCGAAGGAAACAAAAAATATATACCAAAAAAAACAAAACAAAACAAAACAAAAACAAATTGCGAGGGAACGAACGCGAGCGGCTCGAATTTTTGCTTTTCATGAGATCTCTTACACAAATTCGACCAAGAACCAGAGGGAGCTGATGCATCTGTGTCATACGTCACTCTAAGCTTAAAAATGACAAATGAGACGTTTGTTTGTGCTGTCACGAGATTCTCGCGTTGCAATCGTGCCAATTGCTCGTTTACGCGCAATTCTTCTTTTTTCGTCTTGTTTCTTTCACACTTACAATTAAGCTCGATTAACCACTTGAGTAAGTCGAAGCTGAAAGAAAGTTGGAATAATTTTATCTCAGTTTATATTTGCAGAAAACAGCCAAGGTACTTCAATCACTGTCGTGTATAATCAAACAAAACAATCAATTGATGCACTATTTCAAATAACTTTAATTTAATATGTATCAAACTTTAATTTATATGATAATTTATATTTTTATTGCAAATGATTCAAGTTTTATTTTGCGACACGAACTCTGATAGTTAACATGAAACAGCGTTGGCGATTGTGATTTCCCAACTAAAATGTTTTATCAAAAGACAACATGAATGTTGTTTTGTGCCCGTTTGGGTTCTAGCTGATTTCTGATTTTTTTTTCTCTCTTGTAAACGATGTGTAAATTTTCTGGCCTATTTTAATGTTTAATCTTGAATTATTTGAACGAATTAAAAAAGAACAAATTAAATTAAATGTTACCACCAGTTCAATTCTTAATGATATGAAAGGATGTAATCTGTTTTAAATTAGCATAAATTATTTTCAAATAATTGAATTAATTGATTTGATTTTGTTTTCATATTAAATGTATAAAATTGATATTAAATTGATATTGATAATGTGTTTTGAGAAATGTTGAGATATCGTGTGTTGAGAGGGTTGAAATTCTTGAACAATAGAAAGCGGGCGAAATAATCGGCAGAGAAGCAAGTTCATCGACCGAGTTCGCGTCTAGATAACGGAGAATATTTACATATCATCGCGGCAATACCTAAGCGTGCACCCAAGTGCGTCTAAGCGTGGGACAAATTTTCATTGAACCTGCCTATCAGGGACGTTTGACGCTATTACAGTGCCTATAATATTTGCATCAACTGGTTATTTAACTCGAGCCGTGTTGCGCTATTAAGTTTTGGGATTTGAATGCCATTAAGTCGAACGAACGAACGCGCGCGCGATGGTCGCCGATAATCAACGCCATAGATAACGTATTATATATTCGGGCGCTGATAAGTTTTTGATTTAGCTCTCATGTCCGATGAATTATGCAACCCGGAGAAATATAATTGCATAAGCGGCTCGGCTGTTCAGGCGAGAGCGTTTATAGCCGTAAAAGGGCCTTTTTTTGTTTGACAGAAATACGGAGATACGGTAGCGAACGCGTCTCGGAAGCTGCTCCTTCCTCCGCTTTTTACGAAGACCAGCGGACGAGGAAAATGATTAGTTATTAAAATGCCGATAATAATATATAATCAAAAAGGTGGGGAATGTCCCCCCACTCGGTGGGACTCATGTACGCTCTCAGAAAGCGGCGGTTTACTGGTCGTGGCCGCGCGCATACAGTGGCGACCGTCATGGTGATGATGGTAGTGGTTGGTGCAAAGGCCGGAGAAGGAACACGCGCATTATTATAAAAAGGTCCCTAATAACTGTTATCCACGATCTTGCCCGCATATACTAAGGCCCTCGGTAGCACCGAGATCCGCGCAGGCTTCCACGGTAGGCGGCCTTATGACTACGTAATGGGACCCCGAGCCTCACCTCACCCCAGCCGCCCGCCATCGCTTTTTTATATACACTTTTTGATAATGTTATTGTATACTGTTATTGCACTGCATTACAAGTTCATCAAATATCTCACATCTACAAAAAAGAAAAAAAAAAACAAAAATTCAATCTTTCAAAACTGCATTATTCAATACATGAATTATTAAAACAACTTGTTCATCAAACTTTTAAATTTGGAAATCTAAAGATCTGAAAGAAAAGTTTTCAATTCAATATAAATATAAAATTTTAATTTATCAACCTTGAACAATAATTATTACGACAATTATTGTGAATTTATAATCAAGTTGAAAAACATAAAAGCCTATTTTTTGTCTACGAGTTGTCACAGATTAGTTTGAAATTTGAGATGACGCAACGTTGAAATGATGATGTGGATACATTGTGATGTGGCTTCAAAGTGAACGTGGAGCGTTAAAAGTTGAATAACAATTAGCGCGAAATCGTCATGAATTGTGCGGGTAGTAAAAATGACATAAGTTGAAGAGGACGTATAGGTTATGGAGAAGCTGTGAATGGAGAACGTAGAACCGCGTCAATGAACCGCGGCCATCAAAGCACGACCAGGCGTGTAGCGTTGCCACCGAGAGCCCCATGATTTACAACGTGTCACGCGACGAGATTTGAGTCGGGGTCAAACGAGCACCAACCACCAGCAGCGCTCGTGCATTCGTGCCAGCCGTACAAAACGCACGACACTTGAAATACTTGTTACCTTTTTTCCCCCTTTTTATTCGTTAAACGCCATTTAATACCTTTTAAGGCACAATTTATGTTGCTGCTATTATATTGAGATTTTTCATTTTTTTTTTTTTTCACTTGCAATGTATTTTAATTGCGTGTTTTTTGGTCTCGCGTTTCAGGCGTCTCGTCTTTTAACTGCCACACACTCTCGGTCTCTGTTTTTTTCGCGGCCGAGCTTGCGTCGTCCTTCTCGCGTGGGCACGGTTGCCGCTCGTACGCTAACTATGCCACGAAGGTAACCAGTGCAGTCGCTTCCTGCAACGCCGCATCCTACACCCAAGGCTGTGCGAAATGTTTGTACCTCTGTTTCATACTTGACTGAAGACTCACTATAATCACGCCATTTAATTTGTAAAACGTTTTGCTACTCCGGGTGCTCTTTCATAACAGAAAGACTCTCCTGTTGCGGTGAAAACTTCGCGCGCCGGCCTACTCATTTGCATGTCTCGGCTTTATAAGAAATCGACTTATTCATGATCCGACGGCCATTTGCATGCAATGCCGCTTTCTGATCCATTTCAAATGCGCGATCGCGAAATTGTTTCGCGGTGAATTCGCGGCCACTGAAGAACACTTTATCGTGGGAATGCCCCTGTTTTCGTGATCTCCAATTAAGAAAACGCCTCTCCCCGAGACTTGTATTTAATTTCTTCTTAATTAACCGCTGCCGTGAAAAACCTTATACTGAAATATGCGCCTGCTGTTTAATATAAAAAAAGAAAAAAAAAAAATGATGACTTGATGTGGGTCATTGATTCGAAAAGAATTTTTGCGCAAATATCAAACGATGAGAAAAATGCTGGCTGTTTGCTAATAGTCTTATCAAACCGAGACTCGTCTTATGAAGCGTGTCCAGTACACATCGGCATCAAGCGTTACCGATAACTCGCCCAGGTCAATTGCACTCGAGTTCGATTAGATACGAAAAGAATGATATTTTTCAGGCCATTTATGAGCTTTAATCAACAGCGCATTTTCTTCCTTTCATTCAGCGTTACGCAAGTAGACGGCGTTTGATTGGCGAAGGAGCGTTCGATAATATTCCTGGCGAGTCGTCCGTTTTCTCATGCCGAAGAGCCTCCACGCGAGGAGATCATGTTTTCATTACTCTGTCTCACAAACAACGAGAGACGGGCTAAATAAACATCGTCACTATCATTCTGACCTTCAATCCTCTCATGACTTTCGCACACCCACTTGCGCCTGCGCTAATATATCAACCAACAACATATCTTTATGCGGGTGTCTAGTCAAATTCGGCATTTTATTATTCACAATTACAATCATCGTCTTGATGAACAACTCAAATGTTAACATCTTTGATTGCCATTTTTTTGATCATCATTTTTTTTTTCTTGAACTTTACTTTATTTTTTTTGTTTTTTCGCTCTCTACTCTGTTGTTTTCGGACGTGAATATCTGAAGAAAGAACAAAAACATTTTGGTTTGAAAAATCTGTGAAAAAATTCAACCTTTGCGTACAATGGATAAATATTCCATCACCCGCGCGTCGACATTATGTGTAGCATTTTCTAGTCTCGATCTGTCGTCAGGGCTAGGACTGTGATTTTTATTTGCACACAAATGATGCGGACAAAATGTATAACTGGTAGCAAAATGCACACTCGCTTTCTCCGCGCGGGTTCTTGCCGTTCTATGCACACGTGTCTTTATCGACACTGACGAATCCTTTTGAAGAGTGTTTGCAGAAATAAATTCCCCTGACGGACGGCGAAACAAGCTCTCTGTGTCTAAACCGATCTCGTTAGATCCATGTAACTGAAATTGCAATTTCAGAAAGTTTGGATCAAACGTGCTCGTCGAAATGAACAGCGGCGGCTGTGTTTTTTTTTTTTTTTTGGTCCCAGATCGTGTGCGGAGGGAGAGAGCGAGCAAAATAGAGAAAGATAGAACGAGAGAGGTATACAGTGAAAGAATAAGATTGTGCTAAGATAGGTTGCCGTCAAAACTGGTAGACCTTGAGGAATTATGCGAACTATTCTTGGTTGGTTGTGAATTTACGAACACCCTACGCCAACTCGGAGTTCATCTGCGACACCCAAGTTCTAATCTCACGCCGGATCTGTTACCGTTCGTGATCCCACAAAATACCGCGTCAAACGAAATGCCCAGTTGCGAGAGCTAAAATTTATATTCAAGATGCGCGATCGGTCGCAATGTAATCAGTGACCTTCCTGCCATGTTCGTACAAAACTCGAGTCATAAAGGGGGCGCTCGATAAGACGTGTGGTACAGGAAGGAATGCGAAGGAAAAAAAAAGAGATGCACTTTTTTTCGCGGCGAAGAAAAAAGATTGCACGAGGACGAGGGGCGGTATAAAAAAAGGGGCTCTCCGGAGGATTGGACACTCATAGATGCCGAGCACGGGTCCCCTAAAACGTTTGAGACGCAAAAGACGAGAGGACGCTGGTCAGCCAGACACGCTGCCTCGTGAATTCTAAGAGGATTCGCTAAAGTGCAATTTTCTAGATAGAATGCAGCTTCTACGGGTTACGTGTTGTTTTGCAATTTTTTTTTCTTTCTTTCTTTTTTTATTTACTTATTATTTTTTTTAAACCCACTTTTTCGAAAAGAAAATTAACGATTGTTTTAGTTTGGAAGTTGGCATATAAGAAGTTGAGCATGTCAGTGTGTATTCTAATTCGTTGCAATTTGCTGTGACATGGACGATCGCTTCCTGGTTGACCGTTTGTTGTTTTTTTTCTCCCGCATATGGTAAATTATTTTTTCCTTTCCTCAGCCACTCAGGACCGTGTTACGAAACTAAGCACAACTAGTCGCATGTAATTGACGACTATTATATTGTCAGAATTGCCGGCACGCAAATAACTGGCATTTCAGCTTCATGGGATCCTGAGTCTTTTTTCTTCTCCAATCGTGTGCACTATTTACGGGACGGGAAAATTTACATTCCCGGCGGATCTGCACGGCTCATGAAATATTAGCGTAACTTCTTTCGGAGCACCTTTGATCAGTAATAGAGTAAATAGGTCTTGTGGTCTCCCCAGAGAGTATTGTAATGCTATATTGATTCAATAGCGTTCTGTCCATTTCTTCGGTCCAAGTCTTTTGCGTCGGCGGTCATACCTTATGTATAGCGCGACGTGCAGATACAGACACGCGCGTCATTTCGTATTCGACACTGACCGCTCGCCATTTTCGTGTGGATCTAAACCCGCCGACTACGTGTGCCAGACATGTATCAAGAAGAAGGTATCCGCTCGCGCAAACGTGTATACACATACCTCGCAGCGTTCATTCCTTTCACTACTCCAGACTACGTTCCAACTTTGCATCTCAGTCTGCTTATATAATTTTACCAACTATTTCATGCCTTTTTATCAATTATTCATCTTTTTGCAATTATAACAAACTTATGATAATATTTTATTGATTTTCCTTTTACGATCTTTTAATTAAGCTCATCTGATGCGAATATTTAATAACCACCTCGTGGTTGATGAATGTAAAAAGAAGAAAAATTGTTCATGATAATATATATGTATATACAAGTCAATCGAAAATTCGATCTGAAATATAAATCGGCATACTAATCTGACGCTGAGATATACTTTCTCCGAGTTAATGAATTTCCCGCTTGTTGTCAATACAGCGGGGGTTGATATACGATCTTGGCGCGGCGACAGGCTTGTCTAATCTATCCGTTTAAAAGGCCGCACGAAAGCGATTACTGCTTATTAAGTTGCAACGCATTGCGCCGCGAGACAGAGGTGGGCAGATGCGCGCGATCGCTACATACATTAGAACCGGTCTCGCGGCGCGACGTTTAAACATTTCGTCGGCGACCGCGCTAATTGCACGATAAATCGCGGTTCTGCGTGCAAGGCGGGTTCGCGCCACTAATCCCCTTATCAACGTCCAGCTAATGTCACGTGGGCGTTCTTAGATAATCGGTCCGAGAACTTCTTATATCACCGATCCTAAACACCTTGTTTCTGAATCACAACTACATTGCGATCTTATCGCACGCGACGAAGTAGGTCACGATATATTCTGCGACTCCATTCTTACTTTCAAAACTTGAGTTCCTCAATAATACATATACGAACGCGCACTTTTTATCTCAATTAAAACTTCCACTATCATTTTTGTATTAGTACTTGTAATCAAATCGCAATGTAATCAAAAAGTTCCTCTAGCAAATATTTTTGTTTCAAAATATTGCGCAGTTTGAAATATGAAAACCAAAGAATTTAGTTGAATAAGCTGGTAGTTTTTTGTTTGTTTTTTTTTATTCAGTAATTCGAAACAAGTAAAAAAAATGTTGAATTCTATTAAATGACAATAACACGTATGTTCTAATGCAGGTTGCGAGAGCGGAAATTGCAGATGAAGTTGGACTTGAGATAGCTCGACAAATAGATTACGTGCGTGGAGGGGTTTGTTTACGGAGGGCTCGTTTTTCTTTTGCCTCTGATGGCGTATGCCATTCACGTACTCATCCTGCAAGATTCCACCCTCGCGTGGTACGTACACATACCGACGCGTT
Organism: Trissolcus basalis; assembly: GCA_025266255.1. Classification (NCBI taxonomy): domain Eukaryota; kingdom Metazoa; phylum Arthropoda; class Insecta; order Hymenoptera; family Scelionidae; genus Trissolcus; species Trissolcus basalis. The sequence goes on from JAAMPD010000004.1 coordinate 147,972, forward strand.
TTCAGAAATCGTTACGCGTTGGCCCTAAATCCACTAACCATTCCATTATTAAATCGACGTCTCGATGGGAGCACCAATGTCGCGACGCCGGCGTCATTGAAATGCGACTGTCGTAGCTCGTGTCAAAACCGCACGAAGCGACGATAAGCACGACGATTTGTTCGCTTATTTAATGGCCTGACTTTATCAGCTTTGCTCCAAAAATTCTGACAGATATTCATAAGATGAATCACTCAGAACAAAATGTCATCCATCTCAAAAGAGAAAACAAAACAAAACTGGGCAAATAAAATTTCAATACGTTTTTTGAATACTCCATTTTGCAGTATAGCGAAAGGCATCACAGTGATGATTTTTGACAAACTGTTAATTGTACGGAGTGGCGAGTCGAAAGGGTTTGATGCGGTTTCCGGTAAAGCAACAACGGATGCGGTTCAGCGAATTAGCGATTTCGGGTGTGCATAACCGCACCACAAAGCGGTGTGAATCCGGATTTCGCGCCCGTTGATCCTTAAAACAGAATCTTGCAAAATGACAAATTCACAAAACTATATAAGCTTTGATTGATGTGCTGGTGAGTTTTAACATTAACAATGAATCATACAACAGTTTCTTTAATATGTTCTTTTTTTCTTTTTCGTCATATTTCGAATATTTTTCATTTTGATTTTTTGCTTTAGTATTGATAAAAAAGATGAGAAATTATGTGTGGATTATGAGTTGTTGCGAGAGAAGCATGCCGTTGCGGTTGGTAAGAAGACGATTAATTGAGGAAAAAAGTTGGAAAATCCGGATTAATCTTTTCAGTTGTAAGGATGCCGCTCGCGCTTCACTCGCGTTAACGAATACCTCTAACCGTGACCCGTAATTACATTAAACGCATCCAACGCCACATGGTGAGCGCTTGCATTTGAACACATGTCCGTCAAGCTGTCTGTCGCTCTGTCAGTCAACGCAGCTCAGTCAGGCATTCGAACTACACAATGCCAAACATTATGTGCGAGAGTAGAACGCTAACTTTGCTTCTCTGACCATGCAATCACATGCCGCCAGTTTCATCCAAATTTTACAACTTCATCTACAAAATAATGAGCTCTAATCAATTAACCTACACGCAGCCTGTACCGTTACAAAAAAAACGCCATACCATTCAATATGTCAGTTTCTCGAACTGGTTTCATATACTTATATTCAAATATATTAATATCCTTTTATGAATTTTACAATTTGTCAATACTGAATGGACCGAATAAACTCATATTACATTTTGCGAGTAATTTTAATTTGCATACCGTCTCACTTTCCATAATCCTTATTATCTCGAGATTTATTTTTTAAGCATGTTTCCGCTTTCAATATAAAAATATTTAACGAATCTCAGGGAAAATATTATAATTTTAATGAGTTTATTTTATTGCAAAACGATAACAAAAATAACAAACTTACTGTATTTTCATAGGCATTAAAATAAGTATATTTAAATTAATTGATCGGTATCGGCTCGAAACCAATTGAAATTCATGAAACGGTATTAAAATTGTTTTTGATTTTACATTGTCGCCTAATTCAATTTAATATTAATTTGCAACTCATTTTTAACGTAAAGATAAACTTATGTTTGACAATTTTACCTTTAGATGCAGCACCTATCGAAGACTTTCAAGATTGGTATGCAAAAAGAGGGGAGATGAGGACACTCGATGATCTAATTAATCTGATTAAGCTCTTATAGCAGGTTTGCAATTGCTCGTACGCGACACGCTCAACTGACCAAACGAGACAAAAGTGGATGGGACGAGAGAAAATCTCGTCGACAATTTCATTTTTTTTTCGTTTATTTAAATGCGATTATAGCAGTTTATTTTAAATTTATTTTGAAAAAAAAATGAAATACAAAAAAGAATTAATTTTTACGTCGTTGTTGATTGACCTCCTGACAGGAACAAGAGCTTACCCATTGCATCTGAAACAGAGAAAAAAAAATGAAAATTAGTTTATGGTTTGATAAAGTTGAAGTGTGGGTATGAGTGAGTTCTAATTTTATTGCATGAGCGTGAGGAGACGCGTTTTTGTAACGATATAGTGTGCCAAAGTGGATGTTTAAAGGAGGCATTTGTTTACGGACAAAAAAAATAAAATTCGAAGCAAAGTTTTGCCACACAGATGCTTGTTAGACGATTCCTTCGTTAAGCAGAGATTCGGCGGATACGCTTTTTTGCTCGGTACGCTCGCATCCGGCAGAATCTTCGGGCGTGTTAAGAAACACGACTAAGATAGTATAGGCATACGAATGCAAATGGAGCAAAACCCCGTGTATATCTATAAGCCAAGCACTTGGCTCAATTTAAAAACCAACATGATCATGTTGTTTACTTTTTTTCCTTTTCATTTTTTTCTACGTCTTCATTTTTGATTTATTAATTACTTTATTGTCACTTAATATATAGTAATCAATTTTTTAATTTCCTTCCAGTTGCGATGGGCTGTTGCATTACATTATTTACCCGAAGCCCGGATTATACCAATCACAGAAATGGCAGTGGAAAAACTTTTGATTGATAGACCTATAAACGCTATCTCGAATTGATACAGTCGTTTTCATTAAGCACTCTACTCGTATGCGTTATGCACGATTTGTTGCATAAATTTTAAATCCAGAAATTCGTAGCGTGAAACTTATTAAGTCAGAATTAATAAGTGCGTAAGAACGAGAGACGGGAATGAAGAAAAAAAAAAAAAGATTTATTTTTAATTTTCAACGAACGAAAAAAAAAAAAAAATACTCGGACGAAAAAAGCGAAGAGCGAAAAAAGGTTCGCGCGTGAGTCGGGGATTAATTAAGGGCCGCGTGTTAGTGACGAAAATTGCCCACAAGAAAGCAGCTTACAACGCTGCGCGTCGGCTATAACCAAACCGATCTTTGGACTTCGTCAATGCTTGGCGCAAGAACGTGCTACAAATTAAAGCAGATCGGAGAAACCATCTCGAAAATTCACGCTGTCGGCAGCACACCATAAGCCTCATTTGGCGGGCAATACCGTTGAGGATCATTGCCATTCGGGCCGCGAATCGCTGATGTTTTATCGCTATGCTCTTCACGACCAAATAAATGAAGATTTAAACCTAACACCGAATAACAAGTTAATCGCACGATCCAGCAATAGCGATTTGCACAACGGCTGCCGTGCAGTTTAATCGTTTTATTATCAATATAAACGTCAATGTTGAATTCATATTCAATTTGAACGCAAGAAAAATGAGAAAAATAAAAATGAATAAAAATGAAAAGGGATGAAACAAAAATGAATGCATAAATAAAAAGAATGGAAAAACAAAATATAGACAATTAAAAATGTTTGTATTTTTGACTGTTAGTTTGAAAAATGCATCCGATATGTGAATAAGGTGGAATGAGGAGATAATGTGCAAGCATTGTCTTTGTGCTGTGTTCTTGGTGTTGTTGAATTCGTGTGAAAAACATTACGCATGCTATTAATAGATCGCGAAAGAGACGAGTGCAGCAGATCTTATCGACGAAAAGAGGATTGAGAGAATATGGACTGAAAGAGAGGACGACGCGTAGTAAAGAGGCGTGTGTCTTGGAATTTCTCGTTCGTCGGTATATAACGTCGAAAATAAACTGTCGCGCCTCGTAATCTTCAAAAATAAACGGCTTCAACCGATCGCAAATTCCGAGCAACGAGGAGCCACAACGGAAATAAAAGAACACGCCACGAAGCTATAGGAAACGACATATAAAGAAACATATTTTATGTGACGTTATGAGCGTGGTTCCAGTTTCTTTCTTTGTGTCACCGACACTTGGATTAACAAACAATTATTTATTTGTGTACTTGTGTTCGCTATCGTTACCCACTTTCCCAACTGATATTCGCTATTTCATCACTTTACTTTTTCACTTGATATCGAAAAAACAAAAAATGAATTACAGTTTATAACATGAGTATTGGATAAAACAAATTAAAAAGCAAATTTAATTATTGGACCAATATTGCGACGATATTTCGAGAGATTTTTTATTTGTAATTTCAAAATAAATAATAGCTCGGACTATGATTTGCGATTGTTCGCTTGGTAAGCAATAAGTGAAAGAAGTGCTATTTCATGAATGAACAAGAGATTTGTATTCACGGTAGAAATTAAAGAATGCCGGTGCACTGAGTTAATTGATGTTCTATGAATTCAGCGGTGTTTACCGCGAATCGAATCGAGCCAGACTGCATTGGTTTCTTGCGAGACGTTGAAAGGAGACGCAGGTACGGTCCGAAGGGGATCAGTCGCATGAAGGAATTTTAATTATAAATTAGTTGATTAACTCAATACTGTTTTTGCAACTGGCGACAGTATCCTGCGCCTGTCTTTCCATCTCTGATGCACACACCTGAAGAATTAGTGCCTGCCGTAGAATGCCACACACTGGTTCTCAACCTTCTTATCATCCAAAATGTCACGAAAAGTATCATTTAATTAGTTCACGTAAATGTCATACTAAAATTTGCATCAAATCTTGTTTATCTTTTTTTATATAAGAAGATGGATAGCTTTTCATTGAGCAAATCCGATAATTTAGTTTTTACACGAATGATTGAACGGTAAATCATTTGTATGAAAGTAAAGTACACATTTATTATTCCGAATGATTTCATGCGTCGTTAGAGTAGCACAAGCTTTATTGTCGAAGTAATAATAATTGTCGTTTGATATAATCGTAATTGCCACTACGAGATCGGAATCATAAATCACCTCCTCTTTGAAAAAAATAATAATTTGCAATCGTAAAATTAAGCTTTGTAAACTTGTTTAGCCGGCGAATCACAAAGGAGCTCTGTGCACGCCATTATTTCATATTCATCAGAACAATTTTTCATTATTCGTGTTCTATTATAGAAATGAAATGATGCTGGCCAATCTGTTGTTTATCATTGAGACAAATTTTTCGAATTTAATGACAAAAGTTTGATTTGATGGGTCTGGCGAGGCATAAATGAGCCAACTATATAGGTTGAGAACCATTGCGAGAGATGTATCAGGGAGATGCAATGACTTCTCGGGACGTAGCGAGTCAGCTCGATGGTATGCTCAGTATGCGGAATGCGTCCCATTTGATATTAAATAAAATATTCGAAGGAACGACAGAAAAAAAGGAACGTTTTAGCAAGTGTGTCTTTGCGAGGCAGAAAACATTTCTCACGATTCGTGTTGAACCTTATGCGAGTCCCTTCGTTTCTGAAACAAGAGAAGAAGGAGTCGAAAAACTCGTATTATACACATTCCGAACGGTCTATTTCGAATATCGAATCTCTGGTCAGCATTAAACGTCAACAGCAATCTCTTTTTTCATTGACATAATTTGTCATCCGAATTCGAATAATTGAGAAGAAACAGGCGCACTACCAGACAAAAGTTCACCTCGCAGTTTACAAGATTTTCCTTTTCAATTTTATTATATTACCATCAAATGATTTATTGCAGGAAAAGTTCTCAACTATTAACTTGAAAATGAAAATTAAAATAAAAACCAACTTTCCTTTTGTGATTAAAAGGAATGCACATAATGGCACTGTGGAGGGACATCAAGCGCTTGTGCATATTTTAAATTCCGTTGACGTTTGTACCGAACAGTCTGTATGGATCTTTGACAAAAAGAGGTACAATGCTTTCAAGTCGAATGGCAGGGTCCGGCTAGTCGGGTCACCGTCATATACTTTTTGCCAGCACAAGATGCGATGGTCATCTTAGACCCTGATTTCAAAGATCCATCTATATACAGAGTTCTTTGATTTTATATTTTATTGTCCACTCACAAAAATGCATACTCGATTCAAAACTATGGGCACTGGTCCAATGTAAATACCTATGAAAATGAATTTTCATTGATATATCAATGAAAATGCATTTGTATATGCATGCATACAAAATGCAGTGTATATACTGCAAAATTCATCATGTTGAATTTCTTTGTTTTTTTCTTTATATTATACCAATTTCCAATGTCTGTCATCGATTCAGCCAATAAATTAATTCAAATTATTCTTACTGTAGATTATTATTGAATAATTGAAATATAATAAAATTAATGAAACATAATGCATATGTTCCTTTAGCGGATATTAATATAATGCAATTTTTATATTATGAAACTAAAAACTTCAACATTATATAATTATAACGCTGTATCGATTTGGACTTTTGACCAACGTTTTAAAATAAATCATGTTGTCTGATATTATTGATACAGTCATCTTTTCTTTATATCAGAATAAAAATATCACAACTCTTGTTTATGTTTATTGTGGACTTATGAATCGAGCATATACATAGTAAATATATTTTTTTTTAATTTGCAATTTTGCTATGTCCAATTATATCAAAGTTTAAAAGAATTTTTTTACGATTTCTAACTTTTGTATTCAAAAACAGTTTATGATTCTGAACTGGCGACCAGTGAAATACATTTTGAACATGAGCGTTCTATGTTAACTTTGTAAGGAATTTGCATTCGTGGAATGCAGATCTATGTTTCAATTCTAATAGTATCAATATAAATAGAACAGCATATTTGACATAAGTCATATTTTTTTGTAAGTAAATTATCTCAAATAATTAATTTTAAACTAATTCCTAGCATTCATTTTTATGTTTATGCTTAAAAAATTGTACTAAATATTATAGTTTCAATGAAAAAACAAGGTGAAAATATAAATAAATGAAAAAAAAAAAAAAACAAAAGAAAAATCAACAAAAACAGAAAAGTATAAGGAAGAATGAAATTCAAGATTTTATGAGATACTGGCCACAACAAATTAAAATGTATCTTCGTGTATCACGAAGCTGCAAGTAAATAAAACCTTCGCAGCGATCACGAGCGAGCAAACAACATGAGATCACGCGGAAAATATCACGAATCTTTTATACGACCGTTGGAAGAAAAAGAGACGCAAATCCGAACATAAGTGAGTCGTCGAGTGCGACATGAAACTTGTTTTTCAACTCTCGTGTATGGTAATCGCAATAACAGACAGAAATAGACGGAAACCTTTTGTCTTGTCCGGAGAGGCTCTGCTTTGGAATCGTCAAATTGAGATTCACACTCGGCGCTGATATGATAAGTGAAGCCGACTGAATGTAAATGTCATGCGCGCATTTGATGAGCGGCCTGGTGCATCGCAAAAAGACGTGCGTACACTCACGATGTCGTTTTTTTCTTTTTTTTTCAGACGACGCGAATCAAACTTATAACCAACAAAGCGGCAGTTATCTGCGGACAATGTACGATCAGAAAATCGTAGTGGAAAGAAAAAAAACACTTGCCAGCGTCCCACAGTCAAGTTGTACGACTCGGCTATGATTGTACGAACGCAAGTATGTCGTTTCGCCATTTTTCAGTCATCCAATTTTTAAGTCACCAAAGCCTTTGGATACGTTTGCCTCGCTCGGTCCTCACGCCCACAGCCTCTATTCGCTTTGATGACGATCGTGCCATTACAAGACTTTTGATTGCGCGTTGTTACGTTGAGCATTCACGAGGATACCTATACACTTTGTCAATGTAACGTGTTCAAGTCCGCTAGCTGAGCCTCTCAACATGTTGACAGAAGGACTGATTCTGTTACACAGCTTACATCTGATCATGCCAACTTTCATTTTTCTTATTTCTCTTCTTTTTTATTTCAAATACCTTATTTATTGTAAACATATTTTGTACAAAAATAATGATTTCTCAATTTTATTTGAGTTATTTTTGTTAAATTTTCAAATGTATTTTCATTTAAACAAAAGAATATTATTTTCTTGTTAAGTCGTTTACATGAAGCAAAATGAGAGGACAAAAAATATGCATTATCTTACGGGGATTAGCGTTTTCTCTGAGAACCCGGTGACAAATGATACTTGTTCGATCATTGAGGTCAACAAGTAACCCGACGCTATTAAGTGTCGCATGAAAATGTACTTCGGCAAACGAGCGTACGATAAGTTAATTGATACATTTTTGAGGAGGATCCATCAAAACAAACGAGCCTGTTTTCCATGTTTGAATGAAAAAACGAGCCGAAAGAAGTTGTTATCGCATGTGCGGGGATGACATTCTTTTTTCTCCTTTTCGATTTAGCGCTGGATCATATAATTTAAACGTTATCGTCGGTGCACGAGCTGAAAAATCGGTGCAATTATTGGCGACGAATTATGTGTACGGTGATGTTTCAGCGGCGTGTAAAGTCATCATGGCTTCGCGCGCAATCGCGGCTACGTGATAAGGCGATAAGGTCCGCGGGTGCCCGGCAAGCGGTGTGTCCGCTTTTGGATACTTCTTTTGCCGTGGCGTCGACGAGATCCGGATTGCCGATAAAGAACGAACGCGACGCGAACGAACCGGAGAACACGGGTTATCATTAAGTGAAATGCCGTGTCCATTATCTGCGCTTGCCTCCCGCATCCAGAAGATCTTCTCGGATGATCCCATACGTTGGCCGGCTTATATACTTGACGTCCCTGCACGTATAAATATACCGACACCCAACGAGGTTATTAATAAGGTGTCCCGCTATCTAACGCAATTAGAGCCTGATCCAGGTACTGAGTTGTTACGTGCGAGATATACACTCGATCCTTTGGTGCTTTTATTTTGCCTCCGCCAAGCCGTAATTGGCATTTCGACTATCAACCAAGTCTGTCATCTGGTGTACAAAAAAATATCTCATGCAACCCTCACGGACGCTCATACATTGTGAATTATTATTATTAAAACCAAGATACTGTTGTTAGAAATTAAACGAAAAAATATAATGAATGTCGTTGGTCGATGGTCCAAAAATAAAAATGATGTTCATTCGAGAAAAGAGTATCATTGAATATAAGAAACGCTAGTTTTGAACGAAAGATACGAATCGTAGATAAAAAAAGAGCAATAAATTATAAAAGAAGATAAGGAAAAAGAGAAAAGGGAGATTTGCGATTTGTTTTGAGGTGATAAATTGAAACTTTTACTTTGAACGTATATCGTGTGTCCCTGGTTCAATCTCACGTCCCAATTATATTAGTACCAGCTCGATTAAATGTCACTTCTCATTAGATACGGGAAAGGACTGCGGACGAAAAAAATGGCGAGAAATGACGAACGAGTCACGCTCGGGCGATAAATGCAAATCAAAGAAACCGACGTTAGAGATATCGCGATAGGCCTAAGAACGTGCGATATGTAAGATAATCAATTCAACCGTGAGGATATAATTACCAACTTATGTTTGCGGTACGAATGCCGCGTAATTAGACAATACTCGGCGGGAAAAATTTTAATGCCAATTATGCTCGATCGGGAGATTGCATTATCAAGCATATGATCCCGCGCAACAGGATACCCGCATTTATTATTAATTACGGCTTGATCGAGCGTTATTTAATAACCTCGAATATTTGCTTAAAAACCAACTACCAGTCGCGACAGTCGAGAAAAGGGAAATGCGAATAATGATACTTATTACGATTTCGAGTTATGCAACATCTTTGCTCCAGTGCGATTATACGCATAGACATTTGCGAACCATCACGAAAATATTCGTCGGATAAATATTATCGCGTTATTTGTGTAACGAGGCTGAGATGCTTCTTCTTTTGCTATTTTTTCTTTTTTTTAACAGTCGCCATCACACCTATACCGAGATTAAAAACAACGTCGCTTATCGCGTAATTTGTATCATTTCTCATAAATGAGAGTGTAGCCGTCAGGAACTCTTCAATTTTCTTTTGAAACCTGCCAATTACAAGTAACGTCAATGGCACGTCGTAGCCCCCGGCTAAATCAAGCTACAAGCTCGGAATCGAGTGGCTCCGTTCTTCCTAACAAATACAGCGTGATTCGATGCACTATCGCCTACACGTCACGAATATGACAGTATGAATATGCGAGATGAGTTCAGATAGCGAAGCTGAGGATGACGTAATTGTAACGAGCGTGTACGAATGATGTAATCCCCAGATATATCCCAGGAAATTGAAATGTCCGAATGCTGATTAAATCCCGATCTTTGTTACTATAATACTTGGAGAACATAAAAATTATCTTTCAAATGTTCCTATCAAGTTTTGATAATAAATATATGTTCAACCAAAGTTTCACCCTCTCTGCGAGAAATGTTTTCTCTCTCGCTCTCTCGCTCTCTCTCTCTTGAGAAATTGATGCCTCCAAGACACAAATCCGATTGTTATTTAATTTTGATACAATTGTTCGAAGGCGTTGAATTGAGCAGGGATCGGACAAGTGACTCACTTTTGAGTACAAAGAGTGGCTCGCTCGCGGCCTATAAGTTACAATTCGATTTCGTGGAGACCAGCATGCGCGCGAGAAGAGCCCTCGATCCGTCCTAATTCGGTATCGCTGGCGCTTTAATCACGTTCAAACGCAATGTCGTGGAAAATTTCATTTCAAACGAAGGATGTGCTGGCGGAGAGGCGGCGGCATTCCCGCTGCGACTTTGTCTCGTCTCAGGCGGACCCCCGCTGTGATCAGCACGCCATAACGCGAGTGCCGTCGCGATATTTGCATATCCACTTCGCATTTGCGTGCATTTATGTGTCTACCATATAAGCTACGTTCGCGCGAATCGTGTTATTGAATACATCATTTGACGATGCAAAACAAAACAAAAAGGAAAATAGAATTCGGTATAGAGGATTACAATAAAAAATTACCACAAAATTACAATGAACCAAAAGTTAGCGAAGCACGAAAAATCGTCGCTGAGAAACAAAACAAGTATTCATTTTTGCATCAAGTGTCTATATAAATTGCATACTCAAGTGAATAATAACGTTATAGAAAATCGATTGATATTTTTTGAAGATGATTATTTTTGAAGTTTAAAGAAAAGATAGAATATGGATATAGACAAGTTTTATCTGAGCTAATGTATCACGCTTGGCATAATTATGTTCATAAATAGATTTTGAGATCAATACATATTGGTATGAGAATATAATTACAACGAAAAAGAGGGTAAGATATTCGATTTATCTTTAATGACGAGGCAGCATCAATGTATCATGAGGTACAATTATTTTTGACGGTTAGAGAAAAGCAAATTGGTCGGTGGAGGCGCAGGTGTGGACCTTCTCATCATAAATAGCGCGACCGCAACCCCTCAGAAAATTCGGTAATTGGGGCGTGGTTGTGGCCAACACCTTGGAACTCTTGCGTTCGATATGATAGGCGATTTCCCGTGGATCGTCGCGAGGAAAGGCCAAGTCAGCTATCCATCAGGAGATCAATCAGAAAAGGAAGATAGCGTTTAGAACAAATTGTTCGTCGAGGGATCTGTCATGCGCGTAACGCGAGGAATCGGTTTCGCGTGACACGACGCAATGTTTGCCAGGTTCCAAGTCACCCTCGGAGCGATCAGCAGCACGAGAAAAGCTGTCATTCTTAATGAGCCGTGCGTGCAGAAGATCTGACCTGGGGTCTTGCAGAACGTTAAAAGGTGGGCCGGTTCCGGCACACCTCCCTCTTAACCGATTGGATCGTTCCTCTCTTGATTCGTTACGAATTTATTACGCGACACGAGTAGACGGCCTTAACTGTCAGTTGGCATGAACCTGTAGCCGATAACGATGCGCTGTCTTCTGAGCGCAGGTATATAACGGTACAAGCGAGACCCGAGAACCGATCAAACAACGCCAGATAAAGTGATTCCTTCTTAACAAGTCATGCCAGTCACAAAACTTGCAGCCCGATTCAAAAAGTTTTTGTCAAAATTCCTCCAAACTGATAAATAATAACGCACCTGTTTTGATGCGCAAACTTGAGCTTTATTTTGAGTGCGCGACTTCAATCGATATTTAGTTCGTTATCGGGGATCCTGATCTTTCGCAGTTGTCTGTAAACAAGGATTACGATGAGAACAGCAAGCGGTTGCTTCGCGCAGCCAAGTTCTCGCTGGTAATGCAGATAAAATGTTGCACACATTGGACACGTACATTCTCTTGGTGCGGGACCCAACTGGCCCAGTACGAGTCATTTGTCAAGAGCAATGCGCCTTGAAAACGTGCTAACATATTTAGACACTGGCTCAACTAGAAATATAAATACGCGGTGGCACATAAGCTCTGGTATTGTTAGTTCACTGATAGCATCGTTATTGTGTAAGCCTCTGCTACTTGAAATGTCAGGCCATTGTGTGGCATTGATTTTTCGATATGCTAAACATCCAGTGCTCGAGAGGCATAATTTAATCTATTACAGCAGGATTTGTGTTTTTTCATTTGAATTGATGATTGTGTGTGAGTCGGAAATATAAGCCAAAGTTGGTTCACACTTTGCGTGTCGGGTCACTCGACATGCTTCTGTTTGCTTTTCAACGGTTCTCACACGCTTTTCATCGCGGACTCAAGTTCTAAGTAGGCAGCACGTGCACACACGCCAGCGTATCACCTGTCATTCAACCGAGAGAACGAAACGCGCCGCAGGATAAACGACCCGGGTAGCCTCTCACAAGGCAAGCGCACGAGGCTGCTTCAATATTTACAGGCTGATATCGCGAGCAGCAGGTTAATTGTCGAATGAAAGGTACTCTTTCATCCACTGAATGCGAAACAACACTCGTATCAACGGCGGCGGCGGCGGCGGCTTCCAACCCAAAGACCGGACGTAATTATCTAATCAGAAATATGTACTCGGCTTGGAAACTGCCTAGCAACATATATTATCCGTAGATTCTACCAAGATTTCTTCGAACTAATCGGCCAGACAAAAAAAAAAAAAAAAAAACAGTGTCAAACGTGCATAAATGGGATTTATGGCGCGCAATCGCGCTGGGCCAGAAGTGAGACGTAGGAAAAGCCGCCGCTACCGAGGTCTAATCGGAAAACTCGATCGAGTCAAACGTAAGAGGACAATAAAGAGAAAGAACACGTCGAACGGACGGAGAGGACGATAAATCGCAGTTATTAGCGAGAGATTACGTCGGCTCGCGCACGGATTGGCTAGACGTCGAGCTGGAAATCCAAAATCTATAGATCCAGCGAGAGCAAAGAAAAACGCGCGCGCTTCCGACGCGGAAACACATCGAGAGAGGGTGGCCCAGTCACAGTCATAGCATGTAAGAAGATTCCGACGCGTGCACATTGTTAGGGGAATCAGATTAGCCGCAGATCCTGATGTATGACTCGCGCTGTTATAACGTCTGCGATGAAACTCTTGCTTGGTCTCCATTGCGCGATTGCAATCAAGATCGTTGCCCGAGCTCCATCTCTCCTAGTTCTCTTTTTTTTTTTTTTTTTATCATTTCTTGGACGTTTGTTTTATTAACCAATGCCTCTTTCAGCCGTTCAAACGTTCAAAAATAAGTCGTAGTGTTTTCAGCTCCAACTTCAAACAATAGATCCACGCTCGTCTTATCGATCCAAGACAAATTCACCGGTTCTATATATAAATAAAACGCACAAACAAAAATCAGTCTTGAAAAGATAATTGTGTCTGAAATTGCAGTTTGCTTTATTTTATTCCTTTTATAAAAATGAATTTTCAATTAAATCGACTGAAGAACAATGACAGTTTTTTCAAACTGATGTTTAAACTGAATTCTCTCGAGTTAAATTCGAACTGACATTTATCAGTTTCAACACAGAGATTTTCAATTTCATTGGGTATAAAATTATTCCAAACAAAAATAAATTTGATAATTTTGGTTTTGTGATTTCACAGCTTCAATGTCAAGTTATGTACACTTATAAAAGTTTTGCAAATTAACATAGTAGTAAGTATCATTTAAATTTATGAGTTTTTGAAATTAAAAATGTATTAAACAAATTCTCTCGTGGTATGGTAACCGGTTTCTCTTGATTGATATTAACTTATCGTTCAACTTTCATAATTTGTCAAATTGACTCGATTTTTAGTTAGTTAAACTCTTTTATTTTCTATTTGATGATATTCGATTGAAAATGATTAGAAAATAAAATAAATATGTGTACGATTATGACTTGAATTTGATTCCCCATATGTATGTGAATAAAACTTTTTTCATGATCATATTATTAGCACAGTTTTGCATAATTCAAAAACTGGTGCGGAGATTGAAACGAGGCTGTTAACTTCCGTGTAGGTGTTCCTGTTGCCGACACATAAAGGGGTAAAAATGCGTCCCCGAGCAGGGAGTCCTAAGGAAATCAGACTACGAGAAGGGTGGTTTGATCACATTTAACTTTGACACGCATCCATTGATTTCATTAGCCTATAGCGACGCGTGGGTTTACAAGTACGAGTAGGTATGCCTGGGGTGAAGCGCGTTAAATTACACGTGCGGGGGCAAAGATATAGGTTCGATGGTAGTGGTATGGGAGATCGATAGCAGACGCAAGATGCGTTACATTAACGCCGAGGCGTAATGGCACAGTGAAAGGGTCGGGGACATCCTGATAAAAAAAGACATTACTCATTCGGACGCGATAATTACACCCAAAATGTATTGCTACCAAACTCGATTATAAGAATTTGAATTCGCATAACGATTCTTCAATCCCCCGATATCGCTAATGTAAAAAGAAATTCAGTCCAATATTTATGCACTGTGTAAAAAAACACTGACAAAGCTTTTAAAAAATGTTACAAACGACTTTTTACTTTGTAAGAATTTTTCGTATAAGGAATTCTCAATTCTACGACTTGAAACACATTTGTAAATAAAATAATAAAATGAATTGAAAAACAACAATCTAAAAGGCACATTTAAAACTGATACATTTGTTTTTTTCCAAGTTCTCTAGTGTCAATATTATTCACTTATTTGATTTTCGTTAGCGCCTTATTCGCACTCTTTATACGAAACGTTAAATTCTATTGGATGAGGATCACCTTTTTTACCGATCATTACAAACTCGTCATTTTACCCTTATCGTGATTCCCCCAACAGTAAAAGAAGGATAACGATGAAGATCTGAGGACCTCTCGAAGGAAAAAGAAGGCGCATGATCCGTGACGAGGTCGTCAAATCCAAGAACGATTGAAAATTATACAGGAATCAGTTTTTATGAGCGCCAGCTTTGGTTCAGGACTGCTGCCGCGGTTGGCCTACATCTGCTCCAGTTTCAGAGCTCGGGCATCATCGTTTCTTCGCCACACGGTAATGAACCTGTTGATAAATTCTTCCCAATAGATCAACAAAAATCGATTTTATGATACGTACAAATTACGACATTTCGAATTATTACACCTCTTTTTGTCCCATCATTTTCGTTAATCCCAACAAAGTTGGAGTTTATGAATGAAAATTATAAATGAAACTTTGGTACGTAATTAAAATTATGAATGAAATTAATTTGTTGAATACGTGACCGGTACATTGGTGACTTGTATTCGGGCTTAACATACTTGCGCTTTACGTAGACCGTTAAACAAGTTCATAAACCGACAAATTT
The DNA here is from genome assembly GCA_025266255.1 of Trissolcus basalis. Classification (NCBI taxonomy): domain Eukaryota; kingdom Metazoa; phylum Arthropoda; class Insecta; order Hymenoptera; family Scelionidae; genus Trissolcus; species Trissolcus basalis. The sequence continues at coordinate 163,398 of JAAMPD010000004.1, forward strand.
GTGCACACTGAGCGAGAAGGAGCAATTACTCCAAGATCGATATATTAATTAACCAAATGTTTATCTCCGCATGAAAAAAACGTGATATAAAGTTGGTAATGAAAAAAGTTGTCTCCTATATATTTCTGCTCGCTTAACTTATTCAAATGCGAAAGAATAGCGGTATCGTTAAATCAACAAAACAGTTTTCTCAATGTACCAGGGCTTCCCTTTATTTCTTCGCGTACTAACTTCTTATTATCTCCGGCGACGTTTCCACGTTCTTTCTCTTGCTCGCGTATCTTCCAATCTCTCTTTTATTTCCCCCGCCCGAACTCGTGACATAAAACAAAAGAATAAGCTCACTTTCGCGTTCCCTTTTCTCCACCTTGGGCTCCCGCGAGCTTAAAGCACTTGGAATGGAAAACGCTGGGCGAAATGAATTGGCAACTTTTAATTAAGATAATATCGGGGCCGACCCAACGCCATCGGTGGAAACATTCTGGCAGAGAACAAAACTCGGGGAGGAACAGGTTACAGACTTCGCTTAGCATTCTTTTTGTTCATGCCAACGATTCATCATCGGTGACACTTTTCCAGATAGGCTCTCCGTTTTTCTCGCGCGATCTTATTCCTCCCGCAGAGCCCTGCAGGGTATTCTTTAATAGACTTCCACTTTCTTTTGCCATCAGACCTCTTCATTCCGTTTAACCTCTTTTTCACGCTTTTTCTTTTTCTTTTATTTTTCGTCAATTTATTTCCAGTCTCACTAATAAAATAATGAAAAATTTCTTAGATTCTGGGGTTGAAGGTCGCTTGATGCTTCTGCCCGGTGACAAATGAACGAGGAGACCATCAAAACACGAAGGTGCGTGGTCGCGCAGCACATGCAAGCTTCTAACATCAAACAGGTGCTCACGCGAGGCTAAATCGGGGTGGGTCTCTCCACACGTTATCAACCTCACATCGCAGGACACAACACAGCTGGCTTCAATATTCACGATTAACACTCGTATAATCGTTATCACCAGCAAAACATGCACTCGTCAACTCTGTACTTTCCAATAACCACTCTCATTTTCCTTCACAATAGTTCAGCTAAGATGTCAGATTTTTTTTTCTTACTTTCTCCGAGGGTGCAAACAAGTCACGAGCTCTTTTACACCCGCGGCTCCTTTAAATCTATTGGCTCTAAATAATAAATGCGCGATGTGAAATAGCAGGCAGAACGTAATGCAATCATTCGCGCGGCACAGCGACTTTGTTTCGCGGTGCCTACCCTCGGCGTTTCTTTTCCCGAAGGAGAAGTCTACGAGTAGACCGCGACTCCTTCGAGAGGGCCCCGTCTTTGATAAAAATAAATGATCCTACGAAAAGCTGGGAGATGTCGCCGCTCAGCCCCTCGGGAGAACAAATAAAGAAATTACCCGAGAGCTCTCCGTGTAAACAAACTCGATGAATTTCCAAACGCTCCTTTGACCTCAAAAATCTACTTCGCGTAAATTAATTACAGTAGTTATTTTGAATTTTCACGGGGTCAAATTTCTCAGAATTGGATTTTTATTTTCTTGCGACTTTGAAAAAAAAAAAACGTTTTAAACCGTTTTCTCGCCTCAATTTGAAAGCTGACAGTTAATAAAATGAAGATGACAATTTAACGGGAAATTACCATGGGATGACGATATAACGATGCTTTATAACAGTATCAAAAAAAAAGAAGAAAAATATATGCGAGGGCTCTTGCCGCACTTGCTACGTCTGGTGTGTCGCGTCATAGAATATTCAAGCTTCAATTTCATATCTTCACCTTAGTTCGGGGATATTAAAAAAAGCGAGGAGCTTCCGAGCAGGAAGAAATTACAAAGCCAGCCCGCCTCGGTATTTGACACGTAATACAGAGTGCGCCACCCGTTGTGGCAGCCTTCCTTCAAACATTATGTGCGATTATTATTCATTATTTGCTTTCTCTTTCTGTCTCTGTTACCCCGAAGCATGAAAACTCTTGCGACTGTCGCGAAGCCATACGCGTGTGCATAATTTTGATATGCATCAAACTGAAATCGAAACAAAACCGAAAACGTTATCGTATGTTCTCTGTAATGAAATCGCATGAGAAATGATGACGCATGAATAACACAATTCTGTACAATCATCAGAGGGCCATGTCGCTGTAATTACTTATTCTTTCTTTTGTTGCTATTTCTGATACTACACCAATACTATTGAATTCATCTATAGTATAAATAGTGTGAAAAAATGTTGAAAATTAGTGAAAGGTGAAAGATGAAAGGAGAGTGGGCAAAAGTATATGAATTGTTTTCAATAATAAGGAAAGTTGGATCTGCGTGAACAAGAAGATTTGGTATCTGTCAGCAAAAGACCTGAAACCCTGCGGATACAGTTACAAGAATATATCCAACCCTTGGCTGTCTTCATTCTGCGTCTCTTCTCATCAGCCTTGTTGAACTCGTGAAAGGCAAAGCTCACGACAGCATCTTACTATTACATGGAAGAGTTGAACCTTAAGATATTAAGTACTTTAGAAACGATTAGATCTTTCATTGTGTCAAGGTGGTGTCAAACATCAGCGATCAGTTAGGACTAAGAGAGGACCGAATGAATGTAAGAGTAAACGAGACAGAGTAAGAGGGCGCACATAGAAGCAAAGACAATGAGAATCTGAAAGACAATTGCTCGGAGAGGCGAGGCTCGTTCTAACTGCTGTATAATTTCCTGCAACGACACCTTCATTGTCTCATCGGGCGCTCTCTTATTCTTATCACATAACAGGGGGCACCGAGCAAGCGAGAGCAATAATAACAGCTGCTAAAATTTGTAGATTCTACAGTCGTACACACTGAGAAAGTGTTGGCCAACATCAGTTGAGAAGAATTTTCACGATGAGATTTTGTGAATTGTAACATTTAATTGGGTTTTATTTTCAGGGGCATCTTGTTTAGCAGGTTGTTTGATTTGAAGATGAGCGGAAGCACTTAAAAAGACCAGTGTGGGAACGTTTGATTGGTGCAATCTTGCGTCAATGCTCTTTTAGCATATTGACACTTGCGCGTTCTCCCAGGGTGGAGAATATGGAACTGTGTGCGACAGCTCTCAAAAGACTCAATAGACTAATCACAAGGCTGTGATCCGGTATAAATTCTAGTCCCCTAATGGTAAACGAGCTCCCCTTTAATTCGAACGAGATTCAGTTTGTTTTTTCAACTCTCCGGGTTTGAAATCCACTTAAGGGACGGTCCGCTGCTCGCGACAACAAACAGTTCTTGAAATCATTGCATAATGCGCCTGCGGTGATTTTATCGCAATAATGATGCTTAAGTGCCCGAGCGACGCTGTCCACGTTTGGAAATCCGATATCTCTGCGGATAACACGAAGATCATCATTCTTAACAATTAGATGGCACTGGTCGACCGTTGAGAGTCAGGTCAAATAGGTTTTCTCACTTGTCGCATCAGCTGGACAACAACTAGGTCTTACCTGAAACAGAACAAGACAATTTTTTCATTTAAATTTTGTCATCTTAGTATGCATTGTTGAACATGTAAACCTTTTTTTATCATAATTCTGAAACCGGCTCCACGCGGACAAGGTATAATTTCGTTAACGGTAATTAGCATCCACATTATCTCAGCGTTAACAAGAACTTGACTCGTCCATTGGGCAGATAAATATCTCAGCGAATAAAAGAGAAGAAGTATTTATAATGTAAAAATTATGCAGAAAACGAGTCTACCTAATTAAGGTGACAAAGCGGCATAAACGGGCAAATATTGGCCGATTGATTTACGAATTGTATTCGGTTCTGCTTTGCAACAGTCACTCTTGGCTACAGTTTTAATAAGCGTCCGGGTCAATTTTATCAACGAGAACAATGTTTTCGTTATTGCTAAACTCAAAGGTAAATGTATGCATGGAATGTCGAGAGTGCCACCGATGCCCAAAGTCGAGTCATGACGGCCGAATTACGTAAATGTTTTTAATTGAGATGCACACGTGTACCGTAAATCGGCATTGCGCAACCCGTCGTTAATTAGCTATTCTGCGATTCGCGAGCAGTCTTGCTGCTTCACCTTTTCTTTGCCCTGCTCTCAACAAGCCGACGATCTTCGCGCTCGACCAAACCCTCCGATTATTATTTACGTCTTCGACAATTAACCCAGCTCTTTAACTTTGTTTTTTTTTCTTTTTCCTTTTTCGATAACCCAAGAGGTAATTTCAATTTACAACTTCTCGTTAATCAATCGCCACGCCTCTCACTTGCTATGTCGAGTTTTCTCGTCCAGAATAATGTGTCGCAAAGTCCACCCAACGCTTTTCGATAAAAAAACCTGCATGTAAACAAACAAACAAAGCTGCGCCGCTCGATTTTGATTTATTTTCGGCTTATGTTCGACAGAAGCGCTCTCACGGAATTTCCGGGACGCGAGAAATGAAAAAAAAAAAAAAAAAAACGTGGACATAAAAAGCACTGGTTTTTCATGTCGCCATTGGCAGGAACAATAGAGGCGCACGAAAAAGGGGGTAGCATTTTTGTGCATTTGCTACGCAATACGCAAGCCGACCGCAAAATCAGAAATGAATGAAGAAGTGACACAATGCGCCGTGCAGTCGTCTCTGACGCTGTAGGGCCCTGTCCCTCACTTTGGAGATTCCTCGACCAGCTCATTCATTGAAATTCGGGGTGGATGAAAAAAAAGGATAGATCGCTCTAAAGGGCGCGCTGATGCGTGCAACACTCCTCTCCACGTATCTGTACCGCGTGGTCCCTTTTGTATTGAAATTCTGGTCCTGGCATAGAATGGTTCCACATATAACGAATTGTGTGACTCTGGTGTGTTTGTCAAGAGTTACTTTCTCTTTGAATTTTTTGAATCAATTTAAAACTATCGTTTTGAATGTCACTGACTTCATTGTTCGTCGGGGGTATAAAACAAAGTATTGATTGAAGTTTGAAAACAAAGGACGAGCGAGAGCCGGAGTAAAATTAAAATGGGATGAACAAATTGGGAGAAAATGTTGTGAAAATAAAAGGGACAGAATTAAAAATGAACGACAATGAAGTTTATAAGAAGCAGGTAAAGAGCGATAAATATAATCGAGGAAAGTTTCCCTTTTATCTACTGCAGTCTCCCTTTCGGGTGGCATCAAAATAAATTAAATCCATCACCCTCGTTCGTACCCTCATTTTTTGTCTCCCGATCGAACCAAATCGAAGACTCGAGTTTACGAGGTAATTGCTGCTCCTCCCGCGCGCGCTTGTCCGCTGATGCCGCGGTCTAGCATCACTAATGTATTCGCCCTCTGCGACATCACAGTTACCAACCTCGTGGTGCGAGAACCTCAAAAAGGCGGTTTCAAGCTCTTGCGAGTCCACTTTAATCGTGAATAAAGCGGAGACACCAAATTCCAATCGATTCAATTCACCATCTTTAATTGCACACAGTTACTCTTATCAATATTCATTAATGCCCGCCGTGTATTTACATAGAAATTGAAGTACCGCGATGTTTTGATATCCGATTGGCTACGATTCGGAATATCTCGCAATTCATGCTATCATTATGTATCCTTAAGATTGCTTAAATTGTAAATTTTATGTTTTCTTGATATTCAAGTTTGTTACATTTAATTGTAATTAAGTCTTCCAGATGCGTATATAGCTTCGATATATTAGTTGCTAGTTTTATTATTTTATTTCTTACTTTTATCCACTTTTAATAATTTTATTATTTATTTTCGTTCAATTTCTATATTAGGGACACAAAATTTTTCAACTCAAAACAAGTTTGTAACACATAAATGACAATCAAAATTCAATTTACGAGTAAAAGTGGTTGTTTGCGAATTATTTTGCGATTTTGTATGATACCTGAGTTGCAGCACTGGATTTTTCGTACGGATTTGTAAAGCACGGTTTTGCTTTTGATACATATTTCATTGGCACTTTCACGAAACCGCAGCACGCTGCGGTATATGCGCAGAATATAAGTGAAGTTAACACACGTGGGACACACACAGACCGCATGCACGCAGCAGACACGCGCGTCGAGGTTAGCTGTGGTTATTTTAACAACGTGGCAACCTCTTTGTAGACCACATGCTTGTAAACCAAGAATGAAGTCCGTTCATCAAGGTTGAGAAAAAAATTGCTCTTTTCCTCAGTTTTCAACTCCCCAATTTTTTCCCAACCCACTTAACTTAATCATAATGCCAAATTGCAAAACCAACTCAACTTTTTATTTATCTCCCAACTTAACTGCTTTTTACAAATTTGCCACATCATTATCCAGTCTTATTTCATCATCAAGTGTTCAACAAGTTATTTTTACACTTTGTATTCCGGTTGTTTTCGATTCAAAAATTTTAATGTTGAGCTGTTTTTCAGTCACTCGTTTTAGGTCTTTATCCGTCGTTCGAACTTTTGTCACACAAAAGTTTATCATCTCTGCGAGGCAAACTCATTCTCATCCCCCAAGGTGTAAACCGGAGTTCAACTTTAACCAACAACTTTACGTCTCCTCCTAGTTTATTCCGGGTGACTGCACTTTCCACCCATCACATCGTCCTGGTTGGCTCTTTTACGCTCATACCAATTTCACTTGGCACCGCTTTGGCTTTCCACCTTCATACACCTCTGCGCCAATTTTTTCATCCGGCGCCAAAAAAAAAAAAACGAAAAAAATGAGCCGCGGTCATGATTGAAAAACCAATCAACTCGCTCAAACCGTCACGACAAAAGAAGAGAGAGAGAGAGAGGAAAAAAGCAAAGTGGTTAAAAAGTTTTCTAGAAAGCCATTTTCTCAATTTCATCGATGGATTTCGTAGTAAGCACTTATTTGTCGTCAGTCGGTTCTTTTCTAAGAACACACATCTCAAGCTCATGTGAGAATTGAAGCAATATCTAAGCTGGTGTTCTAGTTCGAAGTTTGATGGCGTACGAAGGGGAGTGGATTCCGTAGAGAGGAAGACGACGCAGCGGCTGAGAAGAATTAGCTAATGGCGCAGGATGAATCCGTAATGGGTTTGCTCTGTAGCCGTCGGCGCGTCGGGATTTGAGGCTCCGCGTCGCGTCGCGCGGATCATTTGACAAAGAGGGAAGATGTCAGTGGAAGAGAGAAGGAGAGAGAGGGTGAGAGCGCAGATGGAGCCCTCTGTTGTCAGGGGGCCTGTAATACCCCAAGGAATGCACGGAGGAAAATTGAAGATGGATAGTGAATTTTCAGCATCTTAATCGAGCGTTTCAGAGTTTTTTGGCATCGGATGAAAGGGGTCGTGGCCGGGAATGTTGTCAGGTTAGTTTAAGCCGGGCTTAAGATTGCACAAAGAAAGTCGCTCGCATTCAGCAGGGCTTTCATCCATTGTTTTTTAAACGTCGATGACACGAAAAGCGCCACGTCCCGGAAAATGTTTCGCTTGCCATCCCCCCGCGCGCGCGTGACTTCTCGTGGCAATCGAGGGCGCATGCGCCGGCGCGCCTATTTATGCATATGGCAGACGAAGGAAGAAAAATATTATATATTCAGATCCACACGCGAACGAAATTTAAGCAGAGTTCAAATTTTCTTTCGTGTCCGAGGCAGCTGTCGGGCCAGGGGCTCTCAGCTTGATAACATATGCTATACTTTGTTTCAACTCAAATCACATTCTGTTAGCGGTAATTTTCAAGTTAAATTTAACGTGAAACGGGAAGACACTGCTTGTTTGTTTATCATCAATTGTTTTGGAAATTTGTTCTCTTTTGGCACGCAAATTGGTGGAAATAAAAGTTGATGCAAAAATGAAATGACTTTTTCGGTATCAACTTTGAGATCATATATTCAAATGAATGCGAATTGTTTGATTTTGAATGACGGCCTTTTCAGATTAGTCGAACAATGTTTGAAAGTACGAGAGAGAGAGAGAGAGGGAGGAGGGTCGTGATTTGCGATTTGCCATTGCGTAACGCGACGTAAGTAGGCCTCGTTAATTTGATTCGACCAACACTTGATGGAATCGATCTTGAAGTGTTGCTTTAGATGTAAAAACCTCGACAGGGAATTAATACAAATTGGTGCGCAACACATGCAAGAATATCTTTCGCCGAAGACAAATGTGTGGAAAAGAAGAGGAAAGGGAGAGCGAGGCGAACGATTGTACGTCGAACACAGATATATCTGTGAGGTTAGAGCTGGTTCATTGCATGCAGTAAATTTCCCTCAGTTAGCAGTACACCTGATCACGCGATTGGAATTCTCGTCTGCGAGGCTCCTCAGGAAGAGACTTTTGGCGCAAGTTGGCAGACGAAAAAATTCGTCCGAAATCGAGCAAAACGATCGTTCCATTATTTATCTGTCTCAAAGCAAGCCCTGGTCACGCGATAACGCGGAAAAATCGTCAGAAATGAGAGAGTGCAAAGCAGAGTCGCGTTTCGGTTGCATCGTTATTGCCACCCAATCAAATGTTATTAATACTTGCTTTCCAATTTGCCGCACATAACTAGATCATTTTGCTCGTAATGAGATGATGATACTTTTCAGCAACAATTTCCGAAAGGAAATTAACATTAGTAGAAGAGACATGATATTCGTGACGATGTTTTTCATAGCCGTGTTATTATACCAGGCTACTTTTTCTATATACCATCACACTATATGCACAAACGAATATGATTCGATTGAGTTTCACACAAATATTCGTCAGCGGGTGTCGGTCGGCTATTTTCGTGAAGCACATCTCGCCGGAATAGAAGAAACATGATATTTCCAACCCACGTCCAATGTAATTAGCAACTAAAACGCACGAGCTTTGAAATATTTATATCTTTTTAATTCGTTGATTTTTATTTGTACAAGTCGTCGTTCGCGAGCGATAAGTGAAATGAAATTTCACGAATCGTGTGTATGCAATTTAAGTTTTCTTCTTAATCATATCAAGTGTCAGTCTAGCGAGAATATGCAATGTGACAGTTAGCAGTTTATCGGCAACACGATTAAGTCACTTAAAATCTTACGACAGAATCTTCAACTCCACTTGTAAAATAAAACCTCTCTATCTTTAAATCGGGCTATTTCTAATTTACGTTCTCGTGCCGCGCTAAGATTTACCTTTGATGCGTTCTCTTATTTTTATCAGCCTTCAAAAAAAAAACTCAGTCTTCACTATCAGCGCAACATTTCAATGTTCAAGTTTAATAAATCGCTATCGATAACCGCAGTGACATAACACTTTCCAATTATTGTACGGTTCATCGTCTTCTGTTACAATAAGTTCATTATCTGCACGTTCGCTGTGCTATCTCCTCGTTCGTATCATCATTTTAGGTTCTTTGTTTCTGTTCGCTGATTCTCGATATTTTTTTTGCTACCAGGCCTGCGGCTACATCATTCATTATAACACTCTCTCCGTCATGTTCTTGCGGGCCTCTGCATGCCGTTGTATTGCTCGCAATGACAGACGGTCATAGGTCAACCGAGCATTCGAGAGCCGTGATATCATTGACTACACGAATGCTTTGACACGAAAAAAAATTGTTCCAACACATGCGCGCGAAACTTTTTAATCGTTTCGCGTTTCATTGCAATTCGTATATCGTATCATCCCGAGTCATCTTTTTTTTTCGTTTTTTTTATTCCGCCGATAGAGTTATTCACGAGTGAACGTCCGACTAAATTTTACAATTATGAAAGAAATTCATATGATTGATATTGGCACGGATGGCATTTTTATTTTTATAATCGAAAATCTGAAATTGGAATCGCACTCTGTAAATGACAACGTAAAAATAAATATATCGCAGGAAACAATAATTACAATACAAATATGTAATAAATCAAATGGTGCGCGGTGCAAATGAAAATTGTCGAGAGCAAAACGATGAATGTGTATCGCGAATCAAATATTTACAGCAGACGCGCGAATATCTGTCAGAGGCCATCTTTTATGGGCGCCGCATTTTCATAGAACGAAAATTCAAAATTCGGCCGGGACTTTTTTTTTCTGTACGAGAGAGCGAATCTGATCGATACAAGCAAGAGAATTACAATTAAATTGCAGTTGCAGCGGGAACCATGGGGCCGTCGATAATGCCGCCATCGATATCCGGGCTAGATTTGGCAATCGCGCGTAATTGCAACGATATTTCACATAAGCGGCTTAATTGATTTTTCCCCAGTGATGGTATGTACGCGCCGCGTTATATATTTGCCTGACTATTTTTAAATCGCCCGCGCTGCAGTTGCTCCGCGCGCTTAAAATGGTGCGCGCTCTGATTTACAATCCATATTTTGATGTAAAACCGCGATATCAAACTTACAAAATATTTCCCATTCAATGATAAACTTTTATTTTTCATCCTATTTCCCGTTGACTTTCATTTTTGATAGAGCGCGCTCCCTGCAATTTGTTTGTTTGTTTTCTCGCGGTGAAATTATTCCACCAATGTCGTCAAGATTTATGGTGCACGGAATTGAGTGTTAAATATGGAAATAGCACGGTGTTATCTCGAATGTGAAGAGAGAACACGCATCTGTCAAAGATACGTTTTCTCAAGTGGATCCTGTTCTTACTTAATCAATTGCTCGTATATGCGCAAATCAATTAACTCAATAGGTATTAACGTTCGCAAGTATTGCTACACGTTTTACATCGCAAATGTTCCTCGACAGACGATCGAGGTGATGAGCTTGACTCGTGTCGATGATAACGAGCGGGAAATCAAATGAGTCAATGAACCCACGTCAGATATTCGGATGAAAGAATAAAATATGACCCCGCAAGCGCGCGCGGCGTCATTCAAATTGTAGCACGAGATATAAAAACGGCCACTGCGATCATTCTTCCTTCTCCCCCTCCCTCCTTCTCTTTCTTTCGTTTATACGCATCAGATTCTTAATTACGGCACTCTTCAAATCACAATTTTAATAGCTCCAAAAATATTTATAAATAAAAGAATAAACATTTGATTGGAAAGAAATATTAATATCGTCTTTTATATTTCTTTTTTTAATACGCCCGGTATAATTATACAAGATTATTATTCATTAATATGCCAATTAACGCTCGTCTTTTCACACTCCGTGAAAAAAAAGAACAGCAATAAGACGATCCGAGCACGATCCTATGAATGTTAGATGTTTATATTATATTTTTATTTGTTGTGTTTCAGACGACTCTCTAAACACCTGATCGTATCTCATCATGAGGCAATATCCAAAAACAGTTAACATAATCGCACGGCCGGACGATCGAACTTTATTTATTACGTTCACTTTCAATGATATTCAATCGCAGTAAAAAAAACTTCTCCCAAGGCTATTTTTTTTTTTTGAGAGAATGAAAAATAAAAATGTTCAGTTATTGCACGACGGTGAAGAAAAAAAGGATACATCATTGACGAAATTGTGTCTAGTGTGATGACATTGTTTGTTATTTTTCAAGTATAGCGTCGAGTGAGAATGTAGAAAAGACGTTTGTCATTTGGTATACATCAATTATGCATCGAATTGCCGCACAGCAAAGTCGCGGTATATTATTCAAAACGAATCATTAATTTCCTTTCGCATTTGGTTATCTGTATCGTTAAACATATTTATTTTTGCCCGTTGTACAAAGCACTTGAAACATAACTTGGATATACATATGTATGAAACGAGTGATTCATCTCTGATTAAAATAATAGAAATGGAAATGTCAAATGCAACAAGGTATATATATATAAGAACACAAAGGTCTCGTTGTGAAGGGAAACTCTGATGCTGCGAAAAAGTCATCCGATATAATAAACAAGTTGCATAAAACAGTGAAACCGCTTCTTACTATCTTGTTCGATTCAAGCGCCTCCTCCCCTTGACCCCGCGAGCTACAATCAACGCTTTCCAAGAATCGGTTTTGATCTTTGGACTCCACTCAACTTCATACTTGTCAGAAATTGATGGATTTATCTCGCTGGGCATTGGCCTCGACTCATTAAAATAGGCCCTTGATTTCACATTTCAAAATTTGCTTCTCTTTACATTCACTTTTTTTTTCCTTTTCCCTCCATATTTTGTAACTGATCAAACGTATTCAAATAAAAATTTATAAATTATCCGTCAAACTCCAAATTTAAGACACCCAATGATAAATTCTATTTCTTGTAAAAAAAAAAAAAAACTAAACTTGAATAATCTTTTTCAGGACGCATAAATAAATTCTACATCGCCTTTTTGTCGTACTTTTTTGTTACATGCAAAGCAATGCAGCGAGTTGTGATGATTATTGATCAGACGTTTTGTCTGTCGTGCTGGCGAACGCGCTAACTCCAAGGCTTTTATAATGTTGGCACGACAGCGAATATAGACGGCGGACCTTAATGAATCTTTATGGGATGGTGTCGTGAACTTGTATTCCCTCCGGTGACTGACTGAACCCGAGCGTGTGCATTGGCGTGCCTGCGTATCATTCTGGAAATTCAACGTCGCTTTTACGGCGCAAAAAAATTAACAAATGGCATACCGACAATCTTTTGCGAACATTATATTTTTCTACAATTCAACTTTGATAACGAAATTGCGATTACGCAAGCGGCAAATGAACACACCAACGATTCAAAATAGTTTTGAATATATTTAACGTTGGAGAGACGGATGAGTCAGGTTTTACATGTTATTAACTAATTAATCATTTAATCGCTTTGTTTTTTTTTTAATTTTCTCTATCAGTAAGCATCTTTGCAAGTTGAAATGAAATTGTCCAGACATAATTAAAGTCAAAATTTAAATTGCATGGTAACTGAGTTCCAGAATTATCATTCATTCCAAAAATGTAGCTATATATTGTCAACTATTTTTGTAGAATGTTTACCTGGATCTGAAGAGTCCAAACTAGACGGTGCTTGTTGACTGAGAGGTCCAGGGGTTCCTCCACTTCCAGGACTGCGTGCATCATCGTTGCCTCCCGGCCCTGGATAGGAGAGTGACGAAGATGGCGGCCTCTGTAAAATAGAAAAAAAAAAGTTTTATTTAACAATGTCAATTTTAAGGTTTGAGTTGTTGAAAGAAAAAGCGAGAGTCAAAAATAGGTGAATGGGTCATATATATTAGGAATTAACGGATCAGGATTGGTTAATGTTGTATGATTAAATTCCTCTGGGATCATTTTACAGCCGCAATAACGAAGATGCGAGAGTAACCTTTGAATCGCCGGGCAAAAAGCAGTGACTGTCACGTATAAGCAGACAACGATGAATGACAGCTATTCCCACGCATTGTCATGATGAGACCCTTGCCAGAGTTGTCTTGTTGAATTTGTCGTCGCGCGCGAAAATTAACTACGAATCAAGTGCGAATATACATAAATGGGCTCAAATAGTCTATAGAAGAATTTGTCCAGTTGAATGTTCAATTTTGTAATACTTAGGAGCTGAAAAAATTCACCAACGATTTCAATTCGGTGGAATTTAAATTTTTGTTCCAATTCCAGAGTCGTCATTTCGGAGAGAAAGAACAATTTTCCAAGGGAGCATTTCTCCGATTAGTGTGGTTGCTAAAGCGAACTGTCGAGCCGGATGTCTGGCAAGCCTCTTAAATAAATCAATGCCCGCATCCCATTCGTCTCCGAACGATAATAAAACGAAACTCCCGTATCAATTTTGATCTTACCAGAGCAAACCACCAAATGTTGGACAAATTTTCCGGAATTAATTTGAAAGGAAAAAACAACTTTTTTCTAAGAACATGCATCTGCGAGGGAAGTAATGTATGAAAAAAAATGATGAACTAGAATGATAGGAAAAAAAAAAAAAAAAAAAGGTGAGATATAATTGAACGTGGGGAATTAACTAATGGAGACATAAATCTCTTGATTATTCAGCACGCAATGCGCCGAAGACGATAAATCAAATTCTATGAAGTAGTCGGTGGTGCTAATGCCCGTTCGCTAATTGTATAATTATGTGGCGTTATGTTAAAGCGACCAATTAATACGCCTCGCGACATACAATGACTGCAAGTGTCAGCGTATCGAGCGAGTCTCGGGCAGAAAATGCCGATTCAAGACGAGGACACCGGCTGCCACTAACGTAGGCGATATATGCGTTAGTGGCGATCGAGCGAGCTTTATAATTTATTGTCTTCCTTAGCCGTCGACAGCAGGCGTGTGCCGCGCGCCTGTGCCCTCTCGTGCGCTCTCTCTCTCCCCCTCTTGATCGCCCCCTCCGACGATACGTTCTTCTTCAATAAGTAACAATGTCTTCGATTGTTGTTATCCGTTATCCAATCTTTATTTAACATCTTAACACTCTACAAAGGAAACAATATAATCGCATTGTCACAATGCAAATAGAAGACTATAAAATTAAGACACTTTTGTATGTGTTTTTTTATGTTATTTCCGATTAAATTATTTCAAATTGAGATGTAGACGTGTGAATTCAAAATTTACAGGTACCTCAAATTCAGAATTTTTGGAATTGTTTTCAAGTTCTTAACAGACTTATCAAACGAAGACATGAATGTCACAGTTTGAGATTTTGGAACATCTTGAAATTGGACAGTTTAATATTTTTGAGTGTGCTAAAATATTTGTTAGCCACTTATGTTGATTGGAGACATTTTTTGATGAGTAATAATTGACATTTACGGTTGCAATCAGAAACGTTTAATTTTGATGAAATATTCATATAACGAAAGATGAAAATGTATTAAATGTTGCATTCAATTTGGCTTCTTATTCATCCCGCGCTCGTGCACGAGGATTGATATTTTAGAAAGTAGTAAAACGTTTATTGCGACAAGCGAACATCCACGTTCCACGTGAAGTCTTTATATCAGTCCCATTAATCATCTTCGTTTATGCATCGCTAACATTATTCAATTACACGAATTCCTCGTCGTGTATTTCCCCTGTAAATCATTGTGATTTCGCACAAAAATCTTGTGCATAAATATTCATTAGATCATCGTATAAAGTACACGCGCGCGCACACACACGCACGTACATAAACTTGGTAAAAATCTTCTTCGCGCGGAGAGAGAGAGAGAGAGAATCGATTTGTATAATCCGCCGGGGCATTTATTTATTTATTAGCGAGTTCGCCGAGCTGGCGATTATGCGGACATTTTTGACTGATTGCACAAACGTTGACACTTTTGTCTATCTAATAAATAGAGCCAACTAGTGACGTACATTTCTTGTCGATACCGCGCGCGGGTCATAAATTATATACACCCGGTCGCAAAAGATCCGGCCTCCACGGGATTATCTTGCAGTTATGTCAGCAGAACAACAATTATTATATTTACATTCGGTGACGCGCGGCAATCTAATGAAATTGATTTCATTTCGATCCAGTTTGTCATAAATCATAGCGGCCGGCTTTTTTTCCCTTACAATCGCCGAGTATATAAATTAAGTCTTAAGTATCATTCATAATCACACCGCAACTGAAGTGAATTTCATTTTCTTGTCGCGGGGGAATTTATCATCCAGGACAAATGATTCGTCAGGAGTGGCCACGGCTGAATGACAGAAACCAATGCGTCAAAGAGTTGGCGAGTTTTATTCCAAAATTATAGACTCGCTGATGACACCGGAGAACCACAAAATAAACAAGACACGATAAATCATTCGAAGCCCGATCGTTGTTCGGGTATCATTGGGTGGTTAACTTTTTACACGCGGCGATCACCCTTTTTATGAAAATACCCGACCAATTACACGTGCCCTGAATTACCTTTTTATTGGTTAGACAACTTTCTACAATGAGCTGCTCGGAAACAACCAATCCGTACCTGGATCGGGGGCTAAATTCGTGGCTAAATTTATGACGGGGTCATAGAACTTTCAATTTGGTGTCCGATGGCCGCAGGCCTGATTATTGAAAACGGTAGCTCCAACTCTTTTACACACAAAGTTGTTTGCTTTTCCGATTCGAGCACTTAGCTACCGTTTACTTTTTTTTTTTTTTTTT
>JAAMPD010000004.1:179337-205981 GCA_025266255.1 Trissolcus basalis
AGAATGTGCAAGCTCTTTAAATTTGTACGTTTGAAAAGAAAGTTTTGCACCACAAAATTACAAAAAAGAATAATAATAAGAAAAAACACGAGGCGAAAAAAATGATAGAAACAACTCAAACATTTATTACAGCTGAATACAAATAGGGTAGGCTTGTAAACGATTGTATCAAACTTTCAAAAACACGTGTACAATTATTCGGTCGCAAAAGCCGTGTGTAAAATGAGCATTAACAGATGTATATTCGCGGATAAATTTCACTCATTATTCAGCGTTGCGTAAGACGCGGTAAGAGGGGCCGGAATCGGACGCAACATCTCGCGGGGTCCAGCGAGTTACAAAAACCGAAAAACTCGGCGGCCGAAAAAGGCCGTCCTCCAGAAACGGCGCTGGCCGCTCAACGGAGATCAGCCATTCAAACGGCGTTTCGCGCACAAAAGAGCATATTCGCGATAAAGTTTAGCCGGGTAATATATATTCCTCATTGTGCAGCGCGGGTACAAATTGTTTCGCCGTCGGAGTCGCGGCCTTCGCTCGCCCGATCCCAATCAAAGATCCATTCGCAATCACCATTCAGCCATATTAGAGGGGAGACAGCGAGCAAAAAGCGCCGATTTGGAATAGACGCGGACGTGACACACGCTCATGCCATTCCAACGGCGAGTTTCTTTTTCGCCGTGCCAGAAACAATGTCTCTGGTTTTTCCTAATTCAGAAATTGCATTGTTCCAACTGGCGAACAATTTTCTTTCTTTGGATCCTCTCCCCCTCTCCGCTTCACCATCATCGACCTATTATTCAGATTTGAAAAACGTTTTGCACGCTAAACGTCCGATCAAATTACAAGATCAAAATTGAGCCCCCGACCCGTAACACCCGTTTGATTTATTATAAACGTTGGAATTGCGATTAATTAATTTTGATAGTACAGTTGAACGTTACAATTCGACACTCATCTCCTAATTTGATTATTATTACGGGTTTGAATTCGCGTCAGAATTTAACGCACTGGTTAGATGTATTATAATTTTGTGCGTAAAATTTTCCGCAACTGCCAATCACAGGCAGGGATAATAAATTAAAACCGACGACTAATTAACTGACGAAAAAGAGGGAATAATCACACCCCGAATGTCGTAATCAATTTATCATAATCTCTCTCGTTAATAAAACAATTCTCCGGATGATTAATTTTGATCGTTATGGTTTTCTTTTTCTGTTGCAGGTAAGGGAGATTGGAGCTCTCGTAGGAGACTTGGATCGGCGCATTAGCCCGCGCTGACTCGGCAGCGTCTAATAATAAATAGCCGAGCACGACAATGCACGCTCGGCCGGTTTTCGCGCGCGACTTTCTAACACCACGCCTACTTGATTCTGCGTTTCTTCCGTCGCGAAACAACCCTTTTTGATGGACTACACGACGCCAGCTCATACGTACAAACTCGCCGCGACTTGAACGCGCAACGAAACGGGACATCATTTGTCCGCGCAGTTTATTCACTTAAAAACAAACCGCTTCGAGCACAGATTCCGTGTACAGTTATGTTTCTCTAATCTGAGTAATGTCAATTTAATGTCCCCGCTGTGCGCGAATGTAGAAAGAAAAAACGCGCAGCGCCATCTAGATTTATCCGGCAAATTTATGGAGTTAAGTTTTGCGTGGAATTTGATGATGAAGAAAAAAGGAAAACGCGCTCGCGGGGGGTGGGGGATTGCAAAGTTTTCGAATAAATTAAACGGGTAATTTGAAGACCATTGAACTGTAATCTATTTTTTAACATTGATTCTGTTAACTGAGCACTGCGTGTCGTAAAGCACATGTACGTCAAAGAAACGGACTGGGGATAGATGGCGTGTGCTGCAGTTTGATTAAACCGCTATGCGCCCATTATGTTATCATTAATTTATGATGCCTCGTCTTTCATTCGAAACTCACTCTCTGCTTTATATCCCTCTCGCGTCAAGTTTGAAATTCAAGTAAAAAAAAATTAAAACCTATTCTAAAAAGTCAAGTTCAAATTATTCTCCACAATTTCGTTGTGATTAAAATCAATTGATTGAACATTTGCATAATTAAAATTCGAGTTTATTCAAGCGTCATTATTATTATCATCCATTATTATAAGAAATTGTAAAGAAGTTTGCATAAATTGAAAATTTTACCAAACGAAGAAGAAAAAAAAAACGAAGAAAATAATTTGAAGTGAAAAAAAAAGTGCAGAGAAATGAGAAAGAAAAAAAAATTAAAGTTTGTCTTGAATTCAATCATCCGCGTATCGCAGAATTCAAATCTCGGTGGAGCCAATTTGTTCGCGGAAGAGGAGAGAAAAAAGAAGCGTGGAGGCACAATCGAACAATAAAAATCAGATAGCAGGGAGAGAGAAAGAGGCATCCGCGTTGCAAAAGCGGCGCAACCTTCCATTGTGTTCGATTTGACGGCGGCAAGCAGTCTGCCGTCTAGTTAGTCGCGACAGAATTCCTCAGTCCTTTCGCCTCTTTGTGCGTATCTGTGTGGCGTGCGTTCACATATCTCGGAGAGCGCGGCCGGCCGTCCCTGATCTCGCGCGGACATTCTCGTCCGAGAGTCTTCTCGAGAGCTAATGGTCCGTCGAGCAGAGTTCAGGCCGCACAATGACTCATAATACGCAACATGCCTCGCATCACATCAGTTGCTACAAATCATTCCTCGCTTAAATTTATTATTTAACATTGTTCAACTTGATCATTCTTCATTAATATACCGACTCTAAATCATTCCTCTACTTTTTCAATTGTACCTTTTTTTTCTTCTTCTTCCCTCCCTCTCTCTCTCTCTTTCGCAGGAATTTCAATTGGGATTGAAACTTCTTCTTAATCGCGATTAAACTGTGATTAAATTAGATTCAGAGATAATATTTTGCTCAACCATTTAGAAAACGCCATTCAACGTTGGCTCGACACAGTCTTGGCTGTGATTAAAGTATGACTAAACCATGATTAAGAGGGAATTGAAAGACGCTTTTTTTGTCCCAACTGGAAATGGATGAAAAAAAAGAGCAATTAATTCACTTAACATTGCATAAATTCTCAAGTATCCATCATGCATTCACATCGACCGATACGGCCACTCGGCCGTGCATACTAATTAGCTGAAAACGAGCAACGTGTCGGGAATACACGAGACAGACCCAATCGGCAAAACAAACAAGCAAATCAGAAAACAATAACAACCATTGAGCTTGGGTGTGCTCTCGTTTTTTTTTCTCTCGTTTTTGTTTTTTCGTCTTCTCGTTTTTTTTTTTTTTTTCGGTGCAGTTCATAATGCAACCCGATGCTTTTTCATTTGGCCGCGCTTGTTCGGGGTTAATTGCCGTTGCATTTCATGTCGAACTGCGCGCAACCAACAGGATGGAAATAAATAATCGTGCCGTAGCACACGCTTCAGGAGTAGCCAGCAACAAAATCGAGTAAGGTTCATCCGAAATAAAATAACATATGTTGGGCGCACCTGCCTGCCTTCGCCCCGAACGAAAGCCTACCTCAATATTAGATTTCGACGCACCCATTTACATCCGACGCTGCACCGTCAATTTCGCTCTTCGCAAGATAAACATTTTCGCCCCGATGCAAAACGCTCCGCCGTGTCAAGCAAAGTTACAAATTTCGCCAAATTGTTCAGCCCCCATCTCTGATATTTTTTTTTAGTTTTTTTTTTTTTTTGCCTTCGTTCAATTTAGCTAGACACTTTTGTGTATGAATATTGATTCTTAAGTTAATTCATTCATGTTATGAATTTATTTATTACTTATAATCTGAAAATTAATATCTCAAAATTGAACTAACAAAAATTGATATTGTTATACTGAGAAAAAAGTCATACGAAAATTTACCATGTTTTAGTTTAATTTTAATCTTAAAAGTAATTAGTTTTGCTCTTAAATATATTAAAATTTGTACAATTTGACAAAAGTTCCCAAATTACCATAAAACATAGTAAATTTTCATACTACTTTTTTCTCAGTTTAAAAGGAACCTTTGATTGAATCAGAGCTAAAATTTTATGAGAATTTAAATTTAGGAATGTGGGTTGGAATTGAAACTGGAACTTGTTGATAAAAAAAATGGTAGTTATGAAAATGATATTGAATCGAATGGTATTGACAAAGTGGATAAAACTATGAAAGCAATGATTGAGATAAGAAAAAAAGAGTCGAGCATTGCTGAACGATTCGGCACGTAGGAAAACGAGCGTCAAGCGTGCATCGAAAGCGAACAATTCGTTGCACGCGATCGTTCGCACAACATAATCCGCGAGCGATAATCCATTGGGCGTCACAAATACGTCATCGAATTATCATAATAACGTCGTTTCCGGGCATTTTGTTGCCGGTCGGATGTGCACACGCGGGATACGTGTCTTTGTTTAATAGAATGCGAGCATCATTCGAAATTACCGCCCCGACCAAAACGCGCCGTCTAAGCGGCTTCATGGAAATGATGTCGTGCACAAGCGGAAGTGGTCGACGATAGAAACATGTCTTCGCCATCTAAGGGTATTTCCTTAATAGCCGGTAGTCGGCTCGATCCCGCGTGAGAAACCGACCGAACAGGCAAATATATCCCATGATCCCAAACTTTTTATCAAATTATATACCGCTGTTTTTAATTTTTTTTCCTCTTCTTTTTCCAAGTCACAGTTTTTTTAAGATCAATGAGTTTAACCTCATTTTTTCATTCGATTTTTTTTCTATTCAATTAAACATTTTATTTCCAAGATCCAGGCTTGATGAACTGAACTTCTGTTAATTTATGTAACAATTCGTAAAACGTCATCTCAAAGTTGTGTAACGGCTTGACGTCAGAAAAATGTATTTCTGTTTTGGGTGGAAATTTTTTAAAACTATTTAACTTCTTTTGTTTGGTTGTCTTCGGTCTGTTTTCAATGGATTAGTTTGATTGAAATTGAAATTTTTATGAAAAAAAATTTTATTTTTGTTGCTCCTTTGGAATAGATTTACAATTTTAGTTTGTTTTTATTGATATGATAATTTGTAACAAATCAGTAGTAAATATGATATGAAAATGTGATGCACTACATCCCAAAAACTAATAACAACATGTTTCAATTAATTTTGCAATTTTTAAAAATTACTTTCAATTTTCTCTATGAATTGTCGCGACAATTTAAATTATTGATAAATTATTTTCGAAAGTTGATTGAACTTTCAAATGTTAAATTACCGTGCAAAATATGAAACAAACATTTTGATAGTTTTAATTTTGATTAAACCATTTGACAATTCTCAATTGAAAGGAGAATTGAAAATTATTAGATATTTGACGGTTATCGAAGAATAAATCGACCGTTGAACGCGAACACCAAGAGGGGGCTCCGAATGTTTCTTTCTGGAGTTAAAAATAGTCATTCGGAGGTTCGTAAACGTTTGCTCTGAGAAAACAAAGGCGCGCATAATCCGCGTACAGATTTCGCCTGCAACTCCAGAGGGAGGCGATTAAAAAACAAATTGCGCTAAATAACCGTCGCTTAATCCGGGCGATTAAATTAAATCCTGCTTAATCCAAGGAAACGGAGGCGAAAAAAAAGTGGAAAGAAAATAAGAGAAAAAAAAGAACACTAAGTGGCCAAAAAGAGAGCAGAAGCTGGCGGGCGAACTAGAGGCGATCTCATTGGCCGAAATGAAAGTCATGGAAAGCTCTTTTGTAACGCGAAAATAAGGATGAAAAAGTGGCGGGGCTGTTATTCATACAGCTGAAAACATAATCATGAGGTCGGGGCGATAAAAAATTGTGCGCCGGACACAATTGAGGTGAAAGGAATACTGGATGCGGACTATCGCGAGCGCGTGTTACGTGCCCGTACACATCTTGTTTCTTCTCTCCCAGAAGTGCGCATAATTCTCTCTTCCAACCCGCATATATTCTCTCGGCCCGTCCAGCACCTGCCGGCCGACTTTGACGCAAAAATTAAGCGCACGCCTTTCCCTGCCAGAGAGATCGCACGCATCAAAGCCCCATAAGTACACATTACTTTTCGTTTACTTTGCCACTTCAATTACCAATCCAAAACCCTCTTTCCCCCCTCCCACCGTCTTTTTTTCTACATATCTTTTTTCCCCCCACTTTTCTCCATCCGTACCATATTTGTATACATTCTTATCAATTTAAACTTTCAAAAAAGGAACTCTGTTTACAGTTTATTTCAATAATTCAATTTATTTCACTTTATCTCCACTTTGAAATTTATCTTTCAAGAAAATGTTTCTTAATTCAACTTGTATTTTATATAATGTGTAACTTGAATTTGCATATTGTATGTTATTTTTTTTTTTTTTTTTGTAATTTAAAAATAAATTGTGTAAGGTTGAATTTTTTCGTTCGTAATGTGAAGGAATTGCTTTGTTTTGAAGTGCAGTTGTTTTGCATCGGGTCTTTGAATGAAATTTGAAAAAGCGAAACAATACACAGACCGGGGAGAATGAAGACATTTGGCAGACAGTGTATGACCGCAGTGGAAAAGCTAAATCAATGTAGGACGTTTATATTGGCTTGGAAATCGCTAACGCGGACATTCTCGGGACACCGGGCATATTAAGATTTCTGATCCGGAGGACGAGCAATTTTATTATTGCGCGCGTATCCTAGCCGGGAATTGAAATACCGCGCACGTGGCGCGTCTCCTACGAAATTATGTACAGTGCGCGACCGGTAACCGCGATATTTATGCTACGATTGTGATCAATTTTTTTATCACAGATTTATTATTTATCAAACTGAAAAAAACAGTTTGAAGAAAAATAATCAGTTTTAAGAAAAAAAAAATATATATATCCAAAATGATTTTTGTTCTATCAATTTTTGTATTACAAATTTATTCAAACAAAAATAATCAATTTTGTTATCACATTTTATTGAACAAAAATAATCAATTTTTTTATCACATTTATTATTTATTAAACTAAAAAAAAAACAGTTTGAAGGAAAAAATATCCGAAAT
Source organism: Trissolcus basalis (assembly GCA_025266255.1). Classification (NCBI taxonomy): domain Eukaryota; kingdom Metazoa; phylum Arthropoda; class Insecta; order Hymenoptera; family Scelionidae; genus Trissolcus; species Trissolcus basalis. The sequence continues at coordinate 186,331 of JAAMPD010000004.1, forward strand.
GATTTTTGTTTCTATCAATTTTAGTATCACAAATTTATTGACAAAAATAATCACGTTGAAAATTAATATTTGTTCAACGAAAAATGATAAAAACATTGTTTGAAAAATCATTATTTTGGACAGAAATAAAGTTTGAAATTTTTCTTTGAAGTTTTTCTGTGAGAGAAAAAAAAATTGAAAAATTAGTCTTTGAGAGTTTCAATTTGAACATGTAAATTGAAATGTAAATGCGACAGAAAAAATGGGGAAGGTGTAACCACATCATTTGAAAAAAAGTGCAAACAAACGAAAGAAAAAGGAAAATGATGGACATCATTCTTTGACAGGATAGGGGTGCTTGGAAATACGAAAAAAGCACGTAGAAACGTTGTAGCGTGTTGGTCGAGGGGGAGGTGAAGCGAGGCAAGTCATTGTGTGGGGAATGGTTGACAGACCCTATTCGAAGGGCAAGATTTTGTGTGACCATTTCAATCAAACATGTGCGATTGAATTCACAAACCGATCGAGAAACTCGTATTCAGCAGTGAAACGCGATTCCCTTCGAGATCGACAATTTCATGCTGGCTAATTTTAAATGTCCACCTGTCAGCTGATATCTTTACATAATATTTAATGCCATGTTTAAATATATGGAACTTGACTTTTAAATATAAGACGAAAACAACAAAACAAGTTTCCAAATTGAAACCAATAAATTGTTCCGATGAGAATTAATTTCAATGAAACATTGAGAAACAAATTTCTCAAATGGACGTTACAAAAAATAAAATAAAATTGTCAAAAAATAATAACGAAGAAACAAAAAACGATTGGAAAACAATGTTTGTTGGGGAAAGATGATTAAACGACTTTGGAACATGAAAGAGAGAATTTTAATTGACGATGTAATTAGATTTTGTCCGACAAAAAGAAACCTTTGCGATATGCCAGTTAAATTTAACGGTCTTTGTAATGTTTCTTAATATGCATGCGCGCTAAAAAAAATTTTAAAAAAATAATAAGAATAAAAATGACGACCGAACGTTTCTCGGGCAACCTGGAGTCGATCGATATAAGAGTGTATAGATAGACGAAAGATGATGGGCGAAACAGAGCAAAGAACCAGGAAACAAGTAGGCACGCATTCGGGGAAACACAATAACGAAAAAAAAGTTAACTGATTAGTTCGATCTGGCGGATGACTTTGTGCATCTCAAGCGTTCATTTTTTTGTCTTTCACTCGAGTTGTTTTCTTAATGCGGTCCTTTTTCTTTTTTCAGTACACTTCTGACGAATTCGGTCAGGATTCTCCAAGATATACTTCGCCTAAAGCAGCGGCGCTTTATGCAGATCCTTATTATATCGGTAAGAATCAATTTTTCAATCTACTAAAAAAAAATACTTTCAAAATAAAAAGCAAATATTTTATACCAATAGTTTTAATTCCATTTTGTATTTCGTTTGCTTATTTATTTATTAGTTTGTTTGTTGTGAAAAATATCTTTTTTTGTTTTTTAAGTGGCCTTAGCCATGAGAGCGTTAAATTAATCAAAAACTTTTAAGTCGAACTTTTAATAAAAGATACATTTCGCCGGCTTCAATATTGCTATTGTTTAGAACTCGAATTAACGGAACGATCTACTTTTTTTTGTTTGCTCGGAAACTTCCCATTCAATGAAGAAATCAAATAAGAATGACAAAAAATATCACAATGGTGAAAAGAAGTTGAGAACCGAAAAGGAAAATTGTAATTAATTTCATTTATTTCATGAATCATTATTAATTGTTTGTGACAAAATTGATTCAAAAATTGAACAAATAAATAAAATGGATGAACGAAAGAAGAAAATGATATTTTTGGATGAAAAATTGTATGTTAATGCTTATGATTTGATTTAGATGGAAACACACCAGGAACGGGTCCTGGCGACTCATGGACGGGCGGAGGTGGCGGAGTCCAACCGCCATACAGCGGATACGCACCCCCTCACCTGGCTCAACCGGCATATCCCATGCATATATCCGATGACCCCATGGTAAGAGATCATTCCCACGTGCATGTTTGATGGCATAATTAATCTTCAATTAGTTCCTTCTGTCGGAAGGTATTATTTCAAAAAGCCATTGTCGCTGGAATAAAGAAAAATAATAAATAGCAAATTTAATATAAGGCTACAAGAATAGACAATGTAGGAGACATTTATAAACTTAGTACTGAACGAAGGGTGAAAAATGACAATTAATAATTGATATTTAATTGCTTGATTATTTGTTAAAATATCAAGTATTTACAGGCGTACTCGTCGATGTCGCCGAATAGCGAACCGCCGGCGCCGATTTTGGGGTCCGCGGTGACGAGCGCACCTTCACTTCCCCCCATGTCGACCTTCCGAGGCAGTGCCGCAGTCGCACCCAACCCAACCGCTGGCGCACCATCCCCTGCGTCGTTGCAATATAGTCATAGTCCTGGCGCACCTGCCACGGCGGCAGCACCGGCGACCGCGCCAACGTCGGTGGCGCCACCTTCATCTTCCAATGCTTCGACAAATGGCCAACCAGCTACTGTTGATACCCTTGGGAAAACCCTTGCTTCTGTTGTTAGAAGTCAGGTATGTTCCTTTTATTTACCTTAATTATTTTACCTTGGCCATTATCTCGTGACAATTCAATTTATGCTCATTAGCGACATCTGTCATTGTTTTAACGCTAAAAGGACGAACGGGTGAATTTGACCTTTTCAAGAGAATGTTTCAAGTTAGAATTTTATTCATGTTTTTATAATGAAAGAAAGGTGTACTGAAACAATATATGATAATACAAAAATTATAAGAAATATATTGCTATAATTAAATAAACATATGAGTTTCTAGTTTTTCTTGTCATATTTTACTTTGCCAGATTGTACTTTCTAAATGTACCTGACTAAATTGGTTCTTTACAATAAATGATTAGCAAAATTATTGTTGTAACAAGTTTTCTAAATGTTGAATATTTGAAATTGTCATAAACATGAGAATCAGCATATTTTATCTTTATTTTTATATGAATCATTCTGCGTGAGTCAAAATAACTCATTTGTTCTTTTTGTCAGGTTGCATTTTGTTGTCCTTCTAGCGTTGTTGATGTTTTGATGAATAAACTTGATTGTTACAATGGACTGATGAATTTGGTTTATTTCAGGGCAATCCAACTACACCTGTAAGTTCACCACCGCCATTGACGGGAACGGCGGCAAATTGGGCGCCTGGTGCTGCACCAGTGTCACCTCATTTTGCAACGGACCCAAACCGTGGAGCCATACACATGGTACGATACCAAAGATTGTAATCACATTAACCTCACGATCGACTTCAAATCATTATATCAAATCGGATCAATTAATTTGACCACATTACAAATATAATACACAAGTCATGTGCTTTGTCATCAAACTAGTATCACGCGCTGAGATGTAATTCAATTCTCATCAGAGGGGGCGATCGTTTATTTCATTGCAACAATTCTTTTTTTTATTCAATACCATTTTTCCATTTTTCTGAGGCACGAATTTTACAATTCCTATTCTCGTCATGGCGTTTTGCTTATGGATTTATTTTTATAGCTGAAGTGTTTGATTTGGTGGAGATATCGGTGTTCGGTGGCATCACTTTGTACATTGTTATCATTCCACTTGACCTCATTGACTAACAGATATCACCATTGTAAATAATTTATCATGAACTAAGTGGATACGCACTTGTAGCCTTTAGATTTTAGATGTACCATTTTTTTTTACCCAGGGAGGTTTTTACTTAGTCAAGACGAACTTATCTTAGTTATTACTGAGTCAAAAACAACGTTATCTTAACAAGCCAGATCAGTTACTGTTACGTTCAAATGTAAAGACAAAGAATGAAATCAACGATCGTCGCATTGAAATTATAATTTTTCTTCATTTATTACACAGTGTGTGCTCGTTTCAAGAGGAAACATTCGAGATGAAATTTGTAATATCGAATTCAAGTTTTCATTAATAACTCAGTGTACGTTCAATATGAAACGTGTAAATATTACTGAAATTCGAATGTTTCCCGATCATATTTTTTTATAATTTTGTTCGCTCCTGTTTGTTGTGAATGCCGTGTTGATTTGGTTGTTTCTTTTTTTTGGTTTTGTTGTTGCGTTGGTGTTGTTTGCGAAGCCGGCGCCCGAACAGCAGACACTAGACGATGCTATTGGCTACCTTCGCGACCACGCCGAGGTGAGGATGGCTAATATTCCCTCTTTTTTTTCTTTTTTTTTAATTCCATCTCATTTGGAACAAAAAATAACATTCTATCTCGCTTTACTTATCTTTCTGTTTCCCCGCTGATTTGTCACGCCTTTTATGCTTTTTATTCTCACAACAAATCAACTAACATCTGCTGGTGCTACATTTTTTTGGCCAATTCAAATGCAATAAACTAACATCCAGATGAAATAACGAGCATGCAAGACAAAAATATTAATCTCTCGACTTTTTTACCTTCGTAGACACGCATGACTAATTCATTAACCCAAAATTTAATACAAGTACAGTCAACAAATTGAAACAAAAAAATTGCGACAGAAAAATCGGGGGGAATTAAGAAAGGAGCAAAACAAAAAGTTGAAATTTCAAATTGTCTTATAGGCCTTCGGATCTTTTCTTCTCATCAGTTCATTTCATGTCTGTCTTCATTTTCCAACGATCGTGTCTTAATTTCTGAATTGAATTTTGAAATCAAACGAACTCATGTGGTTTACAAATGGACACGATCACTTTGTCATTGAACTCCTGTCTGCTATACATTTGTACGAGTGGAATTCAAATAACAATGATTTGAATTCCATGACTAGAATCGGCTGGATGTTTTGTGATTTTTAATTTGGCGAATTTGTCAATTCAGGGAACGAGAATGGAAGAGCGATTAGACGATGCAATTAACGTGTTAAGAAATCACGCTGAAAGCCAAATCGGTCTACACTTGGGACCTGTTGGACCCCACGGTTCTATATATCCTCAAACATCACCACAGTTGGAACATCTGGTAAGCTATCAAAAATGTTACATAAAAAATAATTATCAAAGGAGGGCAGAATTTTAATTATTTGGTTTTTCTTTTTTAGACAAGTCCACATCCAGCCGTCCCAGTGGCTCAACCACCAGGCTCTTATGCGGGTATAACGCCGACGCCGGACACAGATGGATCAATCAAAATGGAAAGAATACCTGTCGCAAATGCCAGTAAGCGTTTAAACATGATTTTTAAATTCAACCCGAAATCAAGTTGATCAACAAAATTGTATTGTCTGAAATGAAATATGATATTGTTTCGATTGTTACTGCGATTAATGTTGAATTTTATTATTGCGTCTCGTCAGTGTTGAGCAGTACCACAAACGTAAATGTAGAATATGTTGTTTTAGAAAAACGAAAAGACCCACCAGATAGCAGTGGTGGTGGTGGTGCTAGCAGTGACACAAAACCTTCGAGCAGCGAGCTTGCGTCTGCAGGGGTCATGGGAACTGCCACAGTTAATTCGACTTCTCAGGGAAAAGGCACTAAGAGGTCGCGGAGATAGTAAGTATCAAGTTAAATCAAACCGTCCTATCATTGTTTATTATCTTGAGGAAAAAAAAAGATCTAACGTAAAATGTAAAGTATATCAGTGGATCAACACTTGAAAGACCGTTCATTCAAAATGTTGCTTTCATCTGTGAAAAGATGTTATAACAAAGTTGAGGTTAATTAGAGAGGACTTTTTTATCGGCTTGATTTGTTGTATCAACTTAGTTGATCCATTGTGGATGATAAAATTTGTTTCACAAGATAAAACTCAATTGGTGAGCTTACATGATTACGATCAACGTGCGCTCAAGATAAACATCGGAGGAATGAAGATTGTTTGTGATCGCGATCGCACGCGACAATAATCACCCTCTGATCGTATTGTCGCATGCGCTTTATGATCGCAGATAGTTCAGGAGGGTTTCTTTTTTTATTCTATAAGGGGTTTTTTGATTTTGTACGTTAAAATTCGATCCCATTGTCAAGATTCTCGGTCAATATATTGTTCGCTCGTTTCATTTTTCGTTTTCAACTGTAATTGAATCTTGAATTGAAATCTTGAATGGGGTCAAGTTTTTTGAACAACCTCCAGACACACACTAACCTGATTTATCTTCCGAAAAATCGTTGTTCGAGCGCCGACGAAGACTTCGATGACCCAGGCACCAAAGCAGTGCGTGAAAAAGAACGCCGCCAAGCCAACAACGTTCGCGAAAGGTTAGTGAACACACGCACTACGCACTTTATTGCATCTTGATCAATTTTCAACAATCCTTCCCCTCAACCCACTCAAAATCAGGTTCATTTTTCTCCCCATCAGGTGTCCCCTTTGGTTGGCACTTGTATATTTTTACCTCCAATCATTAGGCAATGTAAATACGACCTAAGTCTGTGTATGAAAATGAGCCACAATTTACCGACAAGCTTGTTAAAAGAAGAGGACGATTATGTTTGATGACAACTTATTTCAATGATAAGAGGCTGCTTGTTTTGGATGAAAATATTGTTATTGTGACTAATTGAACAAATGTTGACGATTTCTTTGTTAATTAAATTTTTAATGGAATGATTATGTGATGAATCAGTTCAATTCAGTTTAATTCGTCTGACTTTTCTGTTTCATGTCAAAGTTGAGTTTTGCCATTTTTGTATGCACATTTTTTATTATGCGTTGAATTTGAATGTAATTTTTTTTTTTTTAATGATAACAGTTTGTTTTGTAAAAATGAATATTTTTACAAAGAATACGGGCTTTTGGGGGACGTGATGAACAAAGGCAACCATTCATGTCTCGAAGATTTGCGTGTGTTCACTGATGAAATGCTCGTCGTTGTTAAGGTGAAACGAATCAAACGAAAGCATTATGTCAAAATACTCGAACTAATCATCGGTGATGGGTCTTTGAAATGCAAGCTATCCAATTTGCGTTCCCATATTTTGCAGTAACTTTGTTTTCGAATGAAAATGGAGACTTACTGTAGAATATAGCTTCCGATCAATAGAAAGACAGAGAGATAAATTTGTGAACAAATTTTATCAGAACCAAAAATGTAAAGATACAGAAAAAAAAGAAAAGATAAAGACAAAAAATAACAATTCGAACAATTTCTGATGAGTCAGAACGTAAGTTCAGGTGATTAATCTAGTATTGTTATTGCGCAACTGTTGTTCGAGCGCCGAGGATGAAGACGATGATCCTGACGTGAAGGCTCAAAGGGAAAAAGAGAGGAGGCAGGCTAATAATGCTAGGGAAAGGTAAGCTCGGAAGCAACGCTCACAATGCAAATCTTATTATTTTGCTGGCATCGAGGCAGTCTCAAGTTCATACCCGAAAGCGTCAGAGAATAGAAAATTCTGTTGGGGAGTTGGCCCGTATTCTATGTAGTTAATATTTCAACACTTGACTTTGGATAATGATCTCAAACTCCAATTTGGACACTTCATATCATGCTCAAGCACAGACATTTCTTTTAATCATTTTTGTTTGTAACTAAAATTGCTCGTACCTTTGTTCAGTTCACTTTACTTCTTCCAATTTTGAATTATCATTTTTCAAACTTGACTTTTCGTATAAATTTTAAGTTTTTAAACATTTTTGAGAACTTTATTGTTTATCAGTTAGAATGTTTTCAGTTAAGAATATTCCCTTTTTGTCATTTTTTATGTCCAATTATTTCTGTTTTATTTAGAAATTGTTCTTGAAACAAATTCAAACGAAAAACTGTTTGTGCCAATTTTGTCAGACTGTTTTTTGTATTAATTTGATGTGGTTTATTCATAGGATACGTATCCGAGATATCAATGAAGCTTTGAAGGAACTTGGCAGAATGTGCATGACGCATTTGAAAACGGACAAGCCACAAACCAAACTTGGTATCTTAAATATGGCTGTAGAAGTGATTATGACCTTAGAACAGCAAGTTAGAGGTGAGTTTTATTTCGCAATCTAACAAATTATTCATGACGACATGATTTATTTCAATTTTTCTTTCATAATTATGTTTTCTTCTGATATTAAACATTATTCAACTGGCATCTTTTCTTATTTTATTCTTAATTGGATAATTTCATTTTTGCAGAACGAAATCTTAATCCTAAAGCCGCATGTTTAAAAAGGAGAGAAGAAGAAAAAGCTGAAGACGGCCCGAAACTTCCTGGTCATCTGGCGTCACACATAGCTCATCCTCATCCACATCCGCATGCGCATTCGCAAACGCCTTTCCCGACAATGCCCGTAAGTTAACAAAAACATTATATTCTCAGACAGAATCAAACGTATCGTTCAAAGTTTAACTGCTAAAGGCATATAAGAAAAGTTTGAACAAGTTTAGTTTAAGTTAAGAGATCATTGGATTTTTGAGTCTAAAAAGACAATGTTTTCAGGGGCCACCACCAACCTTGCAGCACAATCCACCGCAACCGCAGTAGCAGCGGCTGAGTAGTGGCATGATTCTGTGTTAAAGTTGGCCATGTTCGATGTACTCGGACAATTGTATAAATTTAAATGAAAATAAGACGATGGTCTTATAATTATTGGACAAAAATTATATATAACGTATATATAACGAACATAGCATTTATACATACATTTATAAATACAATTATACGAGTATTTATATATAAACTACCGTGGCTATTTTCGGTACATTTTAAAATGTTAACCGTTACGAAAACGAGAGATTAGAAAAGTACTATTGTAAATTTTTTTCTTTTTTTTTACAACTTTTAATTGTAAAAAGAATATTTCTTGTAGAGAAATTCTTACGTTTATTATTATTTTATCAACACATTTGAATATTTATTCTGACGAAGAGTGATTCACGACATCCTTAGGTTTATTTATAAAATCATGAATTTCTGTTTCTATCATCAATTTGGAACGAGATTTTGTTTGCACCGATGAGCGTCGATGCACGAGTATCAGCCAAACATTTTTGTTACAACTGACCAAAACGTTTTGCTCATATTCATCGTACAGATTTGTGCTGATTTGAAATTGAATAAAAAAAACACACGCCATTCAAATTTGCACAAATCTATCTGTTTTGACATTTGATTTGCCGAAAAGAAACAATTTTTCTTGAGTCAACGTGATCGCGTTAATCTGAATTTCACAAGGAAACAAAATCTGCGTACCAATAGTATTTTTTATTGAATAGATAAGGTTTCTTAAATACGATTCAGTTATTAAGATGTCGAGAGTGTCATCTTGAACATATTATTTTAGCATGTATTATGTAACGCACAGCACAGTATGATCTGAACCATTGTATGAAAAACAAAAAACCAAACGTAACAGATACGTTTATACAAAGAGTTATTTTTCATACTCAACCGTTGATGAATCGTTGATCTCGTAAAACGTTAAATAGCATTTACTGTTTCACAATGATGAAGAAAGGTAATCAAATCCGGTGACGAAAATCAAACTCCTGTCTACAAAACGTGTCATATATTTATGATAGTTTCTGATTTCTTAGATGTTAATTTTATTAATCGACGACATGTACATACTTGAAGCAGTTGGCTTTTCAAGTATCAAGATAGTGCCATTCTAAGAACTCAATAACAATGTAAAAGATCTCGCCGATTTTCATCAGTTTTTCACAATCTTGTCAGTCTCGTATATAATTTTTAGTTATCTGAGAGAATTTTGTTGAGTTTTTTTTTCCTACATAAAATTGCGTAGTTATCCGACCTGTAAGTTACCCTCAATGTCACACGTGACCAAAACTTTTTCATAAATAATTTATTGAAAACTGTAACGATAAGTGCAATCTGTGAAAAAGTGAAACTAATGGCAAAACTAGGCAAATTGAAATACAACGACATGCGCGTCGTTTTTTATTTGAAAAAACCAATGTTATGTTTTTATTTGTGAAAAATCAAAACCTTAATAAACATTCATGCTTATTGACATGCAGAAGAAAAACAAACCATTGTATATTGCAATTATTTTTATTTTGTTAAGACCAAACGATTCGCGTGTATTCAAGGGGTTGCAAATTCAGAGCTCGTATTATTACATCACATTTTTATTAGTGGCAACATTCAATGATCATTATCAACATTTCATAGTATTAGCAACAGTCATAAAGTTGTTATGAACAAACCAATTGTTCGGTGTTTGATTTGCAACCCAACTTTTTTGAGATACAATGACGAAACTTTGATTCATCTGATCAATAAAGACTAAAAATGTCCCGAAAATAGTTGTTCGTGTAAATAATTAATGTATGTATAAATACGTATAAGAATGACGATGTATACATATAAAAAGAACAGTATGCGTTTAGCCACTGTTGCTCAAATAACTGTACATTGTGTTGCTCAGTGCGCTAAAAAAAAAAACAAAAAACGTATCTCAAAATCTGTTGCCGAGACTACATAAATTGGCACTGTTTTTCATTTTATCATTGCTAAGTGATTATTGTGTTCCGAATCAAAAAAGAACGGCGGAAAAAAATTGTTGAGGACGCGAGAGGCTTGGGATCGTTGGTGCACATCGAGAATTTGATGATTTTTCCATTTACAAGCGAATCCACTAAAACAATAAGAAAAAAAATATCAACTGACATCGAATGACAATAAATAAGTATTATGAATTGAGCGCGAGTAAAAAAAAGAGAAAACAAGGAAAATGAAGAGATTGAAAGCAAATTATGGAAGGAAACCTTGACAAATAGTTTCTTCTGTTTTTCTAACATATCAGAGAGGTGCAGACAAGAAAATAATTGAAATACGAAGATGGGGGTAGTAGCAATGTTTGATTGTAAGAAAGATAAAGAGAGAAAAAATTTTTTTTGGATTTATATATATATATTATATTGTACGCGTGGCATTTTTTTAACGCGTGCGAATATAAGTATATGTACACGGATGGGTTTCATTTAGAAATGGCCTGGTTGTTTTAAATTGTTTAAACGGAAATTATATACATGCGAAAGATAAATGAATGAAACAAGTTATGACAAAAAAATAATTGATCACTAGAGATTCCGCAATGTCATTTGTATTCGAGCATCGAGGCGATAGTTGATTTTCAATCATCCGCCGATTACAAACACGTTCTGATCGGCCATTCAATCGGCGTCACAAAAGGAAAAGATTGTTATCGTCGAGAATCGCGATTTCAATTTCGATCAAAGGTGATAGCAGTTTGATTTGTTTAAATGCCCACTTAATAATTGAATAGGAATGTGCAAATTTGTCTCGCGACCCCGGGGTCGGTGTGAACCCGAGGATTTTACCACTTTGACGTGCATTTTCCAAAACGCTTTGTTGACAACTGCAATTCCTCCCCGCCCTGAAAATTTAGAACTGAGCATCGTACATTATCAGTTGACTGAAAAACGTTCGAATTGCAGTTCTCGACAAATTTGTTCCCGCTGTGGATGCTCGCTAAAGTGTCACGGTTCTCGCGCAATGGAGGCAAACGCGAGTAAGCGAGCTTCTTTTTCGATTCTGAGCTCTGAGCCAAATACAAAGAAGGGATGGTTGATTACTCGCGACTATCTCTGGTATGTAGATTGTAAACAAGCATATGTATAGACGAATTTTAGATGACGAATAACAATATACTGCTGAATATAAAATAATAAAACAAAATGAGCGCGGCGGCTTCAAATTATTTTTATAAATAGGCGAGAGACACAAAAAATATGGTTCCTCTTTCGAGATATAATTAAAAACAAAACGTATGGCAAACTTTGATTATTGTCGAGTAACTCCTTTTCAACGTGCCGTTCATTAGTGCATCAGTTAATATAATGTACATTTTAAGGCACGTCGTCACAATGGTACTTCACTCGTACATCAAACGTATTTCTTCTGCGCTAATATTTATGACCAGCCGTGCGATAAACATGTGATGCCAAAAATTCATTTTCCAAATTTTCTGGTTGATGCTTTTCTTAATTTTTTTTAATCCAAATTTTGTACAATTCAACTCGTTAGACGAATTTTGAAGGTCCCTTTTTGTTTTGATAATTTTAGCTAAACATTATTATATTTTCGCAAATTGTAAGGATAATTTATTGAGAGAAACCAAAATGTTATGACCATATTTATTTTAGTTCTTTTCGGTATTTAAAAGCACATGTTGGTACGAACGTCCGCAAAAATTTATTTCCAAAGAGTGGAAGACGAGTATTTTGGAAGTAAGTTTGATGGCCGAAGTGACTGTAATTTTGTTCGCTGAAGAAAAAAAAATGGAAACGGTGTAGAAAAAGGGAGCGAACTTTAAGCGCGCAAAAATTGTCATGTGTATCGTCAATATCGCCGAGAAAAATAATGTATTGAATTGTCATCCAGTGAGTGGTGATGCGTTAGTTAAGATGATAAAAAGAAGAAACAAATTAACATTAATTTACTTCCAACCATTAATTGGACGATTAAACAAAAGCGAAAAAAAACGATACTTGTAAATATTGCGTATATGTATATCTATTTTTTCTCAAATTTCTATACCGATTTTATGAGAAAAGCCCAATTTTCGTGTCGCATAATAAAAACAAAAAATTTGATATGTGATTTATGATATTTTATGTTCTTTTATAACATTTTACTTAACAATTAAAAATAAAAGGAAAAGAAACGAAATATTGTAGATAAGTTAAATAATCATACATCAAGAAGAAGAAGAAGAAAAAAACAATCGTTAAGACATTCATTCATGTATCCTATAATATCCATAAATTTCATATCAATATGTCTTAATCAAATTACGTTAACTATAAAAAATCGTAAAATTGTTAAGGATTTTGTTGAAACAATACTGTGGACAATAAAGTGTTTTTAGTAAAAGCATAGATGGGCGTTCAGTCTTCACATTCTGCCATGATTTTCAGCACGCTTGTTAACAGAGGACTGCGCTTTTTTTTGTTTTCGTTATCTGCCCGTAGCAATGCCAACGGTTATAATACTATAATTCTTAACATGATTCATAAAGCAATTTGAATCCATTTAAACTCCGTAACACTTAGCATTACCATAATTTATTCCGAAATATTTTTATATCTGATGGTTTTGCTCTTAGAAATGCATCGATTTGCACACATTAGATTCTTTAATTGGTTTTGACATAGGCATGCGCTCAACTGTAAGCCAACGTGCTATTTTTTCAGCCCAGTTGGCATAATTGAAACCATTATTTTTGCACCAATTTATGATAGTTTTGCAAGATTTCATAAAACGCATTAACAAAATATGAAGCACTTGCCGGTTCTCCATTACTCGCCATTCGTTTTTGGCCTAATATGCCCACGGACTTTACCAGCTACGATACATCAGCGGTTTCTGCCCCGAGCAAATAAACTTTCAACTATTTTTGTTAACGTTATTATTACTATAGGCCTGCTCTCTGTAATTATTATAATTATTCAATTTTCATCACAACCTGGAATTCAATCTTATACAATCTAAACGTAAATAATAAATTCCAACAACAGGGATATAAATCAGTGACTCTTTTTTATTTGCAAAAGAAAAACATTTAATTTAAAACTAAACTGTTTAATACTCTAGTTTACAAGTTGTCCATTTCTGTTCACCTTTTTATTTCTTTCAATTTCTTTCAACTAGCAACTTTATTTCTAATGGAAGTTCAGTTAAATAAAATTTATCCACAGATTGAATTCAAATGACGAAAAAACACTCGATCTAAAAAGTTTTCATTTCATTTGGTCATAACTTGAAAATGTTTGTAAATAGTTTTCTTTTTTATTTCGCTCTAAAAAGAACGCTTTAAGCGGAAATTTTTTGTAAACAAAATTAAGTTTTAATTCAATTAATTGTAACAAAATCAGCTTTCAGCCTTGCCGTTTCGCTTCCAATTAAAATTTCTTTTATAATCTTGTAGATGGGGGGAAAAAGCGAAATTGCTGTCCGTATGTTTTGCAAACAAAAACAGAACAAATTAATATTGGAAAAGAATAGCGATGACTGAGTATCGCGATTGTTTCATTGTACATTTTTTATGCCACTGATTGCTACAATGTTGTAATGCAAATAAATTGAAGAGCATCATTAGTGCGAACATGTTTTCAGTCCGTCTGATAAGGCGAGATAGAAATATATCAACGGGACGTCAAACAGTACAAGGAACATGATCGCAAGCATCTGTCATATCCGAGTGTGTACGTACAGACAATGGATGATGTATGTGTTATGCCCGTGAGCACACGTAATAATACGCACGTAGGCGTGCAGAGTCTACATTGCATTAGGGCCCGAAGGATATAAACAAGTTATGCCTATACATGTAGAACAATTTGTTTTGGCGTTGCCTTTGTGTCGTAAAACTTTCATCAACTGAAAATCGTGCATTTATAGCGCAACGTTTTATTATCGCGCTAACATATTGCCGACTTATCAGCGGCATTTTGTTCTGCAAATCTGTGAGATTAGAAAATTGCAACAGATATAAATTGTGATTTATGCGACCTAACGCCGAGTCACTTTTTTTAACTGCATTTTTTTTATCAGTTGATTTTTCTTACCGAACAACAAAAAGTTAGATAGCAAATTTCAGTACGTAACGCTCAAGATAAACAATTTTTTCGAGAGAAATTGTTATCTACTTTCCATCGTCGGACTTGTTTTGTGTCTTTTTTCCTCTCAGTCGTTTGACGCAACTCGTGAAAATGATTTGCTAAGTGCGCAAATTAGTTTTGTCAATATTCGAACGTTTAATCGGCGCTTATGTTGTTTGCGCTCCCAATTATAATTATTTGTTGGTGTTTCATTTTTGGTTTTATAACATTGAGAAGGAGATGCACAAGCTCTTTATTGATTTGTAGAGTGTTTTTGTGTGCACAGTAATGCACAGCTCAAGGAAGTCAAATAAATTCGGATCCTTTTTAGAGCAAAGTTTGATAAACCTTCCTCAACATTTTCTTGTTATTGTCTGTAATACTATTTCAAAAAAGAAGAACAAAATTAAATCAGACAAATAGAAAACCCTGATCGAAATTTTCATCTGGTGGCAATTGAACGATCAAATTAATGTTCAACAGAAAATTTTCGTTGAAACGCTGCTTAACAAAAAGTAATATTTTTAATATTAGATTCTGTAACTATTTTGCGATATTTTGTACAAGAAAGTTGTTACTTCCGCATCTCTTATTTCTTGTTTGCTCAGTCTCTTAATCTTACGGACATATTTCTGACACAGAGTTACTGTAACTCAGTCTAGGAATTCATACAGTTCTTCTGCCTCGCTGATTTTTAATAGAAAATGACTAAAACGCGCTCGCGCTAGCCTCGATTTTACATAAACTTTAAATTTAATTAAATTTTCGACCGTCGATATAATAAGGATTTACCGTGGAAGCACTATCATGGGGCTATATTTTTATAATTTCGTTGAATTAACTCGTCCGTGAACTGCGATCATAATCGCAGGCATCCAAGCTTCAAATTGAAAATCTCCTTGTTTTTCATTAAAAAAAATCCAACGACTGTTATTTTTCTTTAAAAATTCCAGTTAAATCATTCAGAACCTTGTTGCAAATGATATATTAATCGCGTTTTGTTCTCAAGTTTTTCTTTTCATCAACGATCAATCTCGTGATAAAAGACTAATCATTAGGAATAATTTAGTCGCCGTTAAATTATTGAGCGTTTTTAGTCGCTTTTGCGTCAATGAAGGATCTTTGCTGATAGGATATTGATATTTCCGGCTGATGATTATAAAATGTGATAATCTTTTTTATCCAGCTATGCATAAAGTTTGATGTGATTTATTTCCCTAACAAAAACTTATTGCCACAAGTGTGAATTAGCTCGGGTAATAAATGAGCTAAACAAAAAACCATTCGATATCTCGAGTTATTCTGTATCTTGAAAATTGCTGTTCTGACTTGTTATTTCCCATAATCCGTCTTTTTCATTGTGTAATCTTCAGTTTATTTAAAAATATGTTTTTCCTGCAAAAAATGATTGAAAAACGAGTCCTAGTATTTATAGTTTGTTACAAACTGTGACTGAGGATGTTCTGTATCTAAAATCTAGATGTAACCCGGGCTCTTATTAGAAGTAAGACATTGTGTCCTTCAGACAACTTCCTCTCCTGAGCTTAATATTGACTTGAAGTTCTTATTTGGGTCAACGAGAGCGAATGAGGTTTGCCGAATTGAACATAATTATTACAAAAGACAAAGAACCTCCGACCTTTTGCAATCGGAAAGAAATTTCATTTGTATGCAAATCAAATCAGAGTGCATCTCGAAATTCGCTTCTGACTATACACAACGACTTAAATTGATTCATCTTGCGGGTTTTCAAAATGTGATGCTCTCCATCACCGAACTTTTTCTCGCGATCAAATCAGTTTGATCGCATTCTCTCAGCGACCGAAAATTCAAACAGATTTCGTCACGTGAAAAATATGATATCAAAATTATATCAGTCTGGGGATCGATAATTTTCGTGACATACTAACCGTGCATCCAACTATGAGTATGCTGATTTTACAAGGTATGTTTGTCCAAATACAAATTTATATATGGTTCTATAAATGAAACATATGTGTCATATATAAGACATTTATGATTATGATTATGTTATCTTTTATTGAATAATGTAAGGAAAAAATTTACATAAAAAGGAAACGAAATGTAATGATAACATAAACTTTATTCGTTTGAATGAATTTTAAAAATAACGATTATTTACTTTTTCATAAACATGATTGTAATGGAAAGATAATATGATTTGGAATTGAAATCAATGTTTCTTACATACACACAAAACAGTGTCTATCGAAGTTGGTGACCAATTTCAAATGAAAAAAAAATATCTAAGGATGATGAACCATAAACCATGTTATATCAAAAAAAAAACGTACATTTATTTGAAGTAAAAATATATAATTGCAGAAATGATCGTTTTACAAATGTCAAAATAAATTGCGGCGTTGTAAAACGATTGTCATACATCTAATAGGTGCTAATCAAGATAAATAAACTGTACCACAATGTCATATAAAAAGCGAATACTTAAAACCTGTCGACATAAATAATAATTGTTTAAAGCAACATCAAACAGTTTTCCAGTACGCATGATAGTTTTCAGCGTGCAGTTTAATCCTGGGATTTGATATTTTCGTAAAAGATAAACTCAACAGCTGAATTGAGCAAAAACGTGTGTTTTTTACGATCAATATCGTATGAATCGTATAATACATATTTACAGAGAGTCACATCTACAAAATGTGTGCAAAGTTCACAAACCGAGTTTACTAACTAGTCGTCTACCTAACAAAAAAGTCGGTCAGTCAAACAAAAACATATCTTTAATTAAAAAAAAATCTGAAACACTTAAAAACTTCTTTACAAAAAAACATCTCCAACAGTCCAGTCCAATTTGGATTTCGATTGAAAGAAAAAACAACGTCATCTGGAAACCTTCAATCCTAACTCGAAATCAATCAAGATTGACCTGAGATCAGTTTCCCAAACGAATCTCCAAAATCAAAATTGGTAGAACTTTTTATTTCGATTGTTCTCTTTATGTTTCCAACTCATCACCACTGAGATTAAACAAAAATTCTCGAGCAAAGTTTCGAAAAAGTTTCTCATCCACTCATTACACACTTCATCGGCGCAATTTGGAAGGTCGCGCTGCCGACGATCCGCAAGTATCACAAGTGCACATTTCCGGCCCTCTGATCTGAGCTCCGACGATTCGCCAATTACATATTGACTTTCCTCTTGAGTATGTAATAAGCGATGATTCGGAGGATCACGATATTGACCAGCAGGACGTCGAAGTCGACCCAATAAAGCCCCTTGTCCATCGCCAGTTCGTTGAGGATTGTTTCAGGGTACCGATAATGACAGTACAATTCGGTCTCCGGGCAGTCGAGTTTCTCCCGACCGAACCCGTAGATGCTCAGGATCATGCCCTCCATGGAGTATCTTAGATAACTCAGGTAGCTCACATAGTACATGACCAGAGGCATGTGGTTGAAGAGGACCAAGAACCCAGTGAAGATCAGCATGGTGCAGACGCTAATCGCCCCAACGAACGTGCCATTGATGGGATTCAAGATGGTGCCCAATATCAGGCCCATGGACTCTGCCACGTAGACTGTCAAGATTGCGATGGCGAGGAACATGCTGAACCGACTGGACTCCATTGGCTGGTTGCTTAGACTATAGGCCACCGAGGTGTAAACCACGGCGAACAACATCTGGACAGGCAGGTTGGCTATGAGGAAGGCCAAGTAGTAGGTCCGAAGCTTGTACCAGTTGTTGAACTGTTCCTTCCGGAGAATCGGTAACTCTGTAGGAAACTTGAGCACTGCTGGCATCATGCTGGTGTAACAAAGGTAGACGGTTGTCACCAACGAGAACCCTATGTTGTTCAACGTCTTGGAACCATCTGAACCAGCGTTTTCGTAGAGCAGTCCCAGGATTACCCCAGTAAACAGGTGGAGAGCCAATTTTAAGTGGGTGACTGTCCAGTCTCTGAAAAAAGAAATGAAATATGAACCTAAGCAAAAATTGGAAACAGAAATGTACAAATGAATTTGCAATTGAAAAAGAAATATACTATTTTTTGATCCCTTCATAAATTGTGAAGTTAGTAAGTAATGTTTGGTATCTTCGGTAATCAGTTAATTTAATTTCATCATTTGACATCATATAAAAGTCGACCGATAGCCTTGTGTCAGTTTTGACACACGGGTCGCAACTATCATTTATAAATTTATGAATTAAAATTGCGCTTTCCAATGAAAACATGAAACTCAACATTATGACTATTTTGGTATGATATAAATTTTCTCTCAACGTGATGATATTTGATAAAAATAACATCTTGAATGAGTTTATTGTGAATGGTGTAATGTAAGTTTTGAGGTAGAGATTTATATCTTGTAGCAGTTTCATGAATTTTTATTGAACATTAAATTCGGCCAAATTTTCAGTCAGGAATAATGGCGAGAGGGGGGTACGGAAGGAAAAAGTGCTGATTCTTCTCAGATCGATAAAAAAAGTTGCATCAGTTTCATTATGTTAAATAATGGGGGACTGTATCTTTTCTATCGCGCCATCTTTTTTTGTCGGTCAAAAGGTAATGTCGCGGTAGTTGCATCGTTAAGTTTTATGACCGTCGGAAGTATTTCGGAATTTCGTCGCACAAAAGAGATCGGGCGGGGATGCGGGAGGGGCAGTACATTGCGGCGGGAATTTTTACAGATAGAGAGAATTGTGGTTTTGAAAACAGAGTTCTGTGCGTTGCGTCGCGCGAATAATTTAAGATAAATGTGGGCACGGGGTTCGAGAGGGGAGGCACGATATTGGAAATAATTTTGTCGCGCTTTTTTTTGTCGTCGTTTGATGTCGACGAATGTGGCCGATAATGGCAACGTCCATTTGAAACGCATTTGTGATTTCAAGAAAATGTGGCTTCTTTTGTGATGCTAATGTGTTATGTAATAATGATATATAACGCACTAATGACGCGAATCTTATGAAAATGCAATGCCTCCGATTTCATCGCATTTTATTCTAGGATTTTGATTGATTATTAAAAACTGGTCACGCAACACAATCAGCGCTGGCTTCTCTCTCTCCCTCTCTCTCTCTCGCTCTTCCT